>JANAVB010025203.1:0-48765 GCA_029216955.1 Iris pallida
TCTTTAGGATAACATTTATCTTTCCACAATCTTCAGCATTGCTCATTAGCGCAAAGGAAGAGCGAGCGATACCTAAGAAATGCCCAATGGTGAATCAGAGATGAAAATGATATCCCCTCAACGAGCATTGAGGGAAGTTGAGAACAACGGTGTCAGCTGATTGAAGGGGGATGGCGAGTCAATATAATCATCAACCTCGTTATCTTTACATCTCTTGAGGAAGTGCAGCTGCCGTCGCAAGTGTATAACCTGCAACATTCACAGAGAGAGGACGTTTTCTTTTTTTTATTATGTCTTCTAACAAAGTGACATGATGTTATCATCAAGAGTCTTTAAGCCGTTTGTATGGCAAGAAATCATAGACTCTAAAGTTCAGTGGACCTAAATATATAGCAATCCTTTATTTACAAAAATCATGGTTGTCGATCTCACTCTCAGAAACCTAGTTCGGTCTCACATCCTATATTTACTTTGTATCATGGTTTGATCTCACTCTCAGCAACCTAGTTGGATCTCACATCCTTTATTTACTTTGTATCATGGTTCGATCTCACTCTCAGCAACCTATTTCATAATGCCATTTAAAGAAAGGCTAATTTACTTTTAGGCTAAATTTCAACTTGATACTCTCAATTATTCCATTTTTCAACTTGCTACCATAAACTTTGATAGGTATGAACTTGATACCCTAAAGAAAAGGACGAAAGTACTCCGGGCGGCTGCAGCCAGGTGGGTGGGTGGGGAGGGGGTGTGGAGGTAGTTTTGTTTTTTAAGGTATCAAGTTGGTACATGTAAGTTAGGATATCAAGTTGGTATCTATCAAGTTTAGGATATCAAGTTGAAAAACATGAATAGTTGGAGATATAAGTTGAAATTTAGCCTTACTTTTAAATATCCTCAACTATTAGACCTTTTTTGCAATTTGATACCTTAAAGTAAATCTTATATTTTTTGCTTGATTACGTGGTGATCATTTATTTTACCAAAAAAAAAAAAAATGCCTTCTTACTTATTTTCTAACTAGAATAGTCAAATCCTCTTCCTCCATCCAACTTCTCTTCTTCCTCCCTTACATACAACCCTAACCCTGGTCCACCATGCTTGGACCTTGTGATTGAAGATACGATGATTCTATGGACAGGTGTAATATTTACTGAACTTATTAGAATCTTTGAATGATGTGACTTTAACAAATATTCTCTATCTACTTGGCTTGGGTTGATAATGCAAGCAAATTTTAGGAAGTAGATGAGTTGATCCACTTTATGCTACATGCTTGGAGATAGATTGGGAAATTTTGGATGCAACTTTGTTGTTGTTGTTGTTGTGTGTTGTTGTTGAGAATATGGATTCAACCAAATTTTGAGATAAGCTATAACCCAAATAAGATGTGGATTTAAAATATGGAGTTGAAGGTGTCAAGGAGTCTTGAATGTTTGAATTAGATGATATGCATGTTTTATTTGAACCACACACCTCCCCTTATTTCCCAGCTCCCAACCTCTTGTGCAACCAATGCAGCACAGACCGGCACTCATTTTTGCATAGGAGGGTGGTGGGGTTGGGCAGTGGGTGAGGCATGGGAGAGGGAGGGGTGGCTGTTGGGAGAAAACAATTAGTGGACAGTAGGGGCTTAGGAGGACACTGAGATGAGGAGATGAGGTGTAGAGTCGTATAGAGAAGGGGTAGGAGACTTGAAATCAAATAAGGGGCAAGTGGTGGTTCAAGACGGGTTGAGGACTGAGGAAGAAGAAGATATTTGCATAGTTTGTAATTAAGAAAGAAAATATTTAAAGACACTTTTGTAAAACCATTTGATTTTTAGTTTATAGGGACAAATTTATGGGTTTTATGTTAATTTTAACATCAAATCTAACGGAAGGTATTAAAGTGTAAGGAGTTTGATAGTTGAGGGTATGGACTTGCTAATAAAAATACTTTAAGGTAGCAAATTGCAAAAGGTTGATAGTTGAGGGTATCTAAAAGCAAATTAGCATTAAAGAAAAGTTTTAAAATTTGGCCCATAAAACCACCGTGAAGATCCAATTAAAATTTTAAAAAATATAAAAAAAAGGTGAGATATATAAAGGGCAGGCATATGCGTAACTAGGTTAACGTCATTAAGATACAGTGTGACTATTCAATCAGCTAGACAACACACAGCTTTTCTTTTTCCACCAAAAATTATGCACAATCCAGACTCCCGTCAAAAAAAACTTCTAGACATAATTGTGCTCGGAATGGAAAGGAGGAAAGGAAGAGGGTAGAAAGACTAACCTCCTCTTGGAGAAATTCTGGAAGATTCTTTGTTGACACGAGGGCATGCATTTTGGCCATAACATTCTCATCTCTAATGCTTGACCATGTATCAGCGGGTAATGCCATCAGAAGAATTGTTAATAGATCGCTATTTGGGAGGCATCTTGACACAATTATTTCTTTCAGAATCACATGAACCTTCCTTTCTCGGTGACACAGGTACCAGTATATCAACCCCTTGTTCATTGCCACTTGATACCACCTTCCCTGAGACAACCGTCATTGGCAAGTCTCCATCAGCCTTCAAGCATTTCACACTAGTTTCTTTACAGCAGAACCTGTCACCTGCTCCATAGGCCCCAGTCAACAACTCGGCGCCCTGACAACAAACACTAGCTGCGATCGTAGGCAATGATCCATTTTCAACTAAAGATGGGTCACTTGCACAACCAGAACCTAGTGGGAACAACCACTCCACCACAAGCTGAAAGAGTTCAGTATCATATACTTGCTGCAACACCTTCTCCTGAAAATAAAACGGAAAAAATTACAAAAACAACAAGCAACTCAAGGAGTAGTTCTGTAGAGAGGAAATATAAGTGAATCAGGATTAGATACAACAAAGCTAGACCTTAACATGAAGCCTTCCTTTCTCCCTTTGCTAAAGTTTGATCCGTCGTCCTCATGTCTCCTAACTTCTGCAACCCAAGTGATGAAATCTCCAATGTTGGCAGGTAGAGATTGTAATACAAGAAGAAGAACTTCACGAACACTTTTAAGATCCTCTAACTTTAGAAGATGAGGAACATCATCTAAAAAGTACTTTGCAGTTGTTAACCAGCTCTCATGCCTGCAGTTCTGCAGCATGTTTTAAATGCAACTTTTCACTCATAACTGTCCCTAAAGGGTGCATTTCAGCAACTATAACACGGTGGTGATACTTCGTGAAGTATAAACAATTGACAAAGTAGAGGCTTCAAGGTACAGAATGGTAGAATACAAAGTCATCGCACTACCTTATATACCTTAGTCACCATCTATCAGAAATCTCAACACAAGGTAATCTTGAATCATAGAAATAGGTAATCTACTTCTTATTATGCTTTTAATAATTGAAATAAATCAATAACAATACTATAACAGAACAACACACAAGTATATCTAATAATAAAGTTATGCATGATGAGAGTTAAAATAGTAACTAAATTTATACCAGGGTATACAGCAGTGATGGTGCTTTCTGATGCTTTGATATAATCATAAACCTATTAATGAAAAACCAAAGTTGTTAGTATCAAGAAGTGGGTGCAAAAAAAATTGAATTAGCCAAGACTCAATGGCAATTAAGCCTAAGCCACAACACCCATTAACCTGAGCTAAAAGAAACATGATACAAACTAACATTGTGATTCAGAAAATTGGTATGGAGTATCCTATGAACATAATCTTTGCCATATAAATACAATAGGTATGATGTGGATAGGGTTAAATAATGGTGAACACAATTGATTTTGTTGTTTCCATCTTTTACATAGACTGAGAAATTGCAGTTCATAAACTGAAAGGCCTAAATTTATGCCTTTGACCACAGAAAGTAAAATAATCAATACCCTCTAGGATGACCGGTTGCTTCATCAATTGTATCCATGGCTTCCCAAAGAAGTGCAAGAGGAACCCAGTGAGGAGGATACTTGAAACGAGCAACATCCAAGATAAGTACCATATCCTTTCCAGCATGATAACCACCTATGGGTGAAAAATGTCCAGTTCCTGTCTGCAACCACATGATAAAACTATCATCCATTGGTCTAACCGTGTTTTTATACAACACAAGAAAGGAACAATGTTCTTAAAACTATAAAACTATACATTTATATTGCACTGTGTCATAATAGATGTTATATAAGAGAATATATGATCATGATTATGATTAAACATAAAATTGGAACACTGTCATTTCTGTTCTTAAAAACAATACCCACAGTAGTAGTTGAGAAGACAATAATTAGGTACAGTAATGGAAAATAAATGAAAACGAACATAGAAGTTACAGAATACGAGATTTGGGCATAGTATGCAACTCTTAAAGAAGTATAGAGTACATGAAGTGTAAGTTTGATGCCACGAGAAGACAAAAGTCACATAACTGGCATACAAATAGGAGATGGTACCAAGAATTTCTGAATTCAAATAGTTTCCGCTTTTTACTTCACATCGTTAGTTTGTTACAGATTATACAACCATAACTCATAGTCAAAATACCCTAATTAAAGAATATACAGAAAGAACTTCCCACTGTCACGAGACACCTGCTAATTCAGGGTCTGGAGATGGTCAAGATATATGCATCCTTACCGGTGTTATTAAGTGAGTTCATTATGTGCTCGGTCCAATTCCGGTTCAATTAATCACAATTATGCAGACCAGACAAACTTTTTGATTAATCAGCCACCTAATTAGTTGGATCTGTGACTGAAAACATAATCTACCATGGAGTGAAATTGAAGATCAGGACAAAGCATAATCTACCATGGAGTGAAATTGAAGATCAGAATATATTCCTATAACCGAAAACATGTACTTTCACATAGACAATTAATAAACAGAGTATGTATGTAAGTTGTACTGTTGGCTTAGGGTTGACACAAGTCAATCAGATGAAATCACCATTTGAATATTGTCCAATAGCTAAAAGGTGGATAGTGAACATCTCAAGTTAGCTAGGTCTAAAATCCAAAGAGCATGCTAAAAATATTCGCAATTGGGAAGATAATTATATCTCAAGACTTCAAATCAGCCAGAAAAAAGTCCAGTTAACTTTCAACTGAAGTGTTTTCTTTTCTTTTTCTTCCCCGTGCAGACTCAAAGTATGCCACATTCATCGACGTCCAACTGAAGTGTTCAACCATGAAGAACAGAAAAAGAAACATGGCTCTGAAATAAGACACAAGTGACCTTTAAAAAATTATTGTATTTGTATACTTGTATTTTTGTGAAAGAAAATTGCTAAAATGGGCTCACCCATCAAAAATAAAATTTGGTGTTTGAGGTTGTATAGCAGAACTTACAGGTGAGTCTGGATGCAGAAGTAAATCCCAACAATTGTGATATGCGTTATTTCTGTAAACTATGCATGATTTTGGATGTTACCTGATTGGATGGACAGCCAAAATGTAAAACTCCCCAAATCATGGGCTTGAAAATTTCTATTTTTCCATTTTCTTTCTTTGTTTTTATTTATGAGTTTTTATGGAACAGCTATGCATTTGGCCCCCTTAGGATATGATCATGGGACTTCCTTATCAACACCAAAATATTAACCATCCGGATCCCCCATCCTTTGTTGAAGCTTTCAAAGTCAGTAGTTGACTTAGCTTAAGAAAACAGTATGTTCATAGTACAGCTGAATGGCTTGGAAGTTATTTGTTTTATTTTGTCCCTTCATCAGCACTGAATATTATTAGAAACATCCATGAGAGCAACACTTCAATCAACCCAATAGAAAGAAAGTCATAATAATCTCAAAAGGAATACATGTCAAAACAATAATAAATAAATCAATAAACCTGTTTGAAGGCTTTCCTGTGGTATGAGGTGATCAGATGACAGTCCTCAGACTTAGTGCATTGGATGACATGGTTACGGAAGTTATCCATGGTGCTTTGGTTCGTACGAAATGCTTCAACTTTGGCTCCAGCACAGTGTGCCAAGCATGCAACTTTCCCGAACGTGATGCCTTCAGCTTTGACTTTCTCCAGAGGTTCACAACAGTCCAACATGGATCGTCAAACCATCTCCAAGGGCCTGCAATGAAAAGTATGTTTACTAGGCTACTAGCAGATTACTTTCTGTTCACAACGATATCCAAACAAAGAGCTTATGAAACTACTAAACATCTAGTATGTGGATGGATTGCAATTGGTACATGCATTGATATTGCAATTTGCAAGCAAACACACAAGATGATACCATTAATTCAACAATAAGTTTATTCCTACTGTTCATTTCTATGTGAAATATTGAAAAAGCAGATACTTAGTGGAGCAAGTCAAACAGTAAACTAAAATGTGACTTCTATATGTTATCTTGTTCTATCTGTGTACTTGTTTTGTTGTTCTACCAGTGCTGTGGCACTTTATTTTATTCAAGTGGCCTGGTCCTCTTGTGGTTTACTTATTGTTTCGTTAAATCTCTCTTCAGGTGAAATGCGGGGGGAGAGATTTGTATCACTGCTTTCTCTCAACTAAGATAATTCACTATAGCAAAATCAGATAAATTTGTAAGCAGGTCATTCAAGGAAACACGAGAGAACACAATCAAGATTAAAATATCAAATCACAATAGCATCACAATGGAAAGTCTGCCTAATTCTTGCGGTGATTATTTATGTTACCTTTCCACTTTTTCCCTGGATCAATTAATAGAGCATTCAAGACCATAGCCAGACTGGCTAATCCACAGTATGCAGGTTCAGACTGTGTTTGGAAGTAGGAAATCAGATTGAAGAAACCTTCCATTGTGCCACTACCAAGAGCTTCAGAGAAGAGTTTCTGCAATCAACAAGATATCATAACCAAAAAAATCATGATACTATTTATTGCAGCCTTTGTGAGGTCTTCGAAATTGCCACAATGTACTCCTTTGTGTAAATTACGAGACAACCTCCTAATATTCTCCCCTGCTTAGGAACCCACCCTCCCTCTGTATCGCCGTTATCTTCACCACCTTCAGTCAGTTATCAGCACCAATATAGAAGGCTGACGTCAGGTCGACAGCCAATCATAAAAGCTTTGTCAAAGAGCTCCCTTATGATCCATAGCTAACCCCATTCAGATGGGAGAAGGCTTGGCTGATGATAATGACATGGATAACAATGTAGTATATATTGTTGGATGCATTTTTTCCCTCAAACATAATATTACCCTTTATGCATTAAAAAAACCAAAAGGAACAAAAGCAAACCCCTTGTCACAATCCTCTCTTCCCTAAGAGGCTGTGGGCAGCGAGTGAAGGAAACTGGCATCTAGAAGACCTTTCCATTCCACCTTCCTCTTGCGCATTCTTCCTTCTCCTGTCTCCTTCCCCTAAACCCTAGAGATATTCATCTTAAACTTGTGAGGACTGGTTCGCGCCCACCTCTCATCACCACCTAACCCCTCAACAAAGACATGGTCAAAGATAGATCTGATGTACTCAAGTCCAGCATGCATCTTCCTAGATATAGTTCAGTTGATCTACACAGGTCTTTCAAATTTGACGCGATTTTTCTCTGCAAAATGAATGGAGATGTGGGTCATAACCCTTAGATGAACTACTTCATGATTGGTTTTAAGTGATCGGACGAGCCATCTTGTACATTTCTAAGATACCATTCATTTTGCTTTCTAAACCAAGTAAATAACTGTCGATTTGAATCAATCACCCCGCAATGTGCCACCCCCGATTTGCTATTATCGCCTATAACCACATTGGTTGTGAAAGCTAAGTCATCTGAAGTGGCGGAAAGTAGTAAGTTCTGATTATATGCGGAAGAATATGGTTGGGATTTCTCGAGAGAAGACGACAAGGTACCGAATGCTTCACTCGATCGCCCGCCCCTTTTCCAGTGACAGTTGGGCCATGGCAGCACTAGTTCCGCGCGCACTGCACTTGGCCCACCAGCCATTGACAAAGGGGCGATCAAAGGACTTAGGATCTTGATGAAGATCCAAAAAAAAGGTCTTTTTTTTCCATTTTCTCTTCATTCGAAGTTTTCAAGTATTGCACTCGAACATTAACCAACTGATTCTAATTAAGGGGGAAAAGGTATCAAAATCCAAACTTTTCATGATCGATCGGAAGAGAACCGGTCGTCCGTTCGAAGCATCCCCATTCAAATTCTAGGGTTTCGAGTAAAAACTCCAAAAGCGAAGAAAGGAACAAATTTGGGAACCCTAAAAAAACTCCGACGAAGTAATCGATCAGGAGAAGACATATACCTTTCCTTCGGGAGAGGCGAACTCGACCGCCGGCGGGGAGGGGAGGATCCGCCGGTAGATTCCAGCCACCGCCATTTCCGACCTCTCTCTCTCTCTCTCGATCAAAAAGCGTGGGGTTGGATTCTTTCAATAAAGAACCCGCGAAAAAGTTGATTCTTTGAAAAGGACACAAGCCAACAATGGGCCTTGGGCTTTCTTTAGGCCCATGGAATCTGTCGCCATCATCTTAAATTAGGCAAATTATAAAGCCATTACATTCTTACTCGGGAGTCGGGACTAGTCCAAATCCTTGTTAGCAATTCGGCAAACGGAAAAGATTCGGGACGGCAAAAATACGAGTATAAATCGACTCAGTGCAAATAAAATACGTTCAAAAATTCGGTCAAATGTTCGAAAAATGAAAATATTGAGGTTAGAAACTTTAATTCTTAAATATGTTGTCAAATTTGGTTAATTAAACAGGTTCCTAGCATATTTATTGTATCAAATTTGTCAATAATTTATACATAACATGTTTAAAATTTCGCATGCTTAAAATTTATGTACTGATTTGGATCTGTCAAAATACGCAAGTATTATACGTTTATGAAAGATACGGAAAAATTCGCGTATAATACGAGTTTTATTCGGGTGATTGCTGACTCCAAATTCTTTTTTTTATATTTACAAGTTCGTCACTTAAAAAGTTACCGAGGACTAGCCCAAATGTTGATATGTAAGCCACTTTTGTTTTTGTTTTTGTTTTTGTTTTTCTTTTGTCCTCTTCCTCACTTCTCTTCCAAAAGTTTAAAAACTTTATCTTCCAAATCTCAACACCCAAATTCTAAATATTATTATCAATACATGTTCATGCCTAACTTTCATCTTCTACTAACTAAAATTTGATTAGTATTCATTCTAGACGGATTTTTTAAGTTATTTTAGGGTTTCGAACTTTGAAATTTCGTCCACAGTCGCGACGGGGACGATGATGAACTGTCAAAAATGTTGACAGTCCTACCAATTGGAAGGACTTTAAAAAAAATTGACAATACTACATAAAAGATTTAACATCATATTTTCTTTAGGACTGTCAAATTTTTTCACAATCCTACATAAACCATGAACTACATATTATTTAGACTGTCAAATTGACAGTCCTAAAGAAACTTGTTGTAACAGTGCAGAATGGTAACATTGCGCATAATTTGTTCGTTTTAAAATAACATTCATCTATATACGGTCTATAAATCTATTTTAGAGATAAGTCTCTCAATTTTAAATCTATTTTAGGGATATGACTCTCAATTTAAATCTATTTTAGAGATAAATCTTTCAATTTTGTTCATTTCAAAAGAAATAAACCTTCATTTATATACGGTGTATAAATCTATTTAGATATAAGTCTCTCAATTTTAAATCTAATTTAGAGATTATAAGTCTCTCAATTTTATTCATTTCAAAAGAAATAACCTTTAATATACGGTCTATAAATCTATTTTAGAGATAAGTTTCTCAATTTTACATCTACTTTAGAGACAAGTCTCTCAATTTTGTTCATTTTGAAATAAACATTCATCTATATACGATTTATAATGTTAGCTATAAGTACTAACCATTCAAAGAATTGTCAAAATTCTGACAGCCCTGAGAGAAACTTTCTGTGACAGCAAATTTCTAAGGACTATCAAAAAATTTGACAGTCCTAGCCATTCCTAGGACTCTCAAAATTTTTGACAGTCCTAACCATTCTCAGGACAATATCATATATGATACGCAAAAAAAATACAAGTTAAAGAATATGATACGCAACAGTATCATATATGATATGCAACAATATCATATATGATACGCAACGGTAACACAACATCAAAATTGACGGTCCTAAATAAAACATGTTGTTTTTGAACAACATGTTTTATTTAGGACTGTCAAATTTTCTGACAGTCCTTCCAATTGGTAAAAAATTGACAATCCTAAAAAAGATATGTTGAAAAGTATATCTTTTTAAGAATGTCAAATTTTTTGAGAGTCCTGTCAATTGAAAAGACTGTAAAAAAATTCTACAGTCCTGACAACATACAGGACTGTGAAATTTTTCTATAATCCTGAGTTTTTCCAGCCGCGATTGTGTCGGAATTCCTTACTTTGAAATTCATGGGTTCGAAACTTTAAAATTCTTCCAAAATTTTTAAATCCCTCCAAACCCATTTCTCCAAACCCCATTCCAATCATGCCCATGATGTCACGCCCCGGTATACCGCCGGTATGCCACAGTATACCGCCGGTATGCCGTTTTTGGCACCAGAAACTTACTGTCTTTAGTCCGGTATACCGCCGGTATGCCGTAGTATACCGCCGGTATGCCGTTTTATGCTGTTTTAGGCTGTTTTTGTCCGTTTTTGTCCTTTTTGTCCGTTTTTGATATTTTCTCGATTGTAATAGGCTCTTAACATGATTAGATGACCTTGGATAGTTAAAGAATAATTGTACACTCTATATACATGGTACATGCTTATGTTTACATATTGTTCTATGTCCAAATTATAGATAGTGGCCTGTTATGGTGCACTCCAGATTACTATATAGCCTAGCTCGATATAGTGGCTCGTAGTAGCGCACTCATGACTTGATTTTCTTATTGATTTTTAGACCCTAAAAAGTTAGTTTGAGTATAGTGTCACCCCACATTGGACTTGGAATTGACCGGAGTTGACCAGTTGACCAAAGTCAACTATAAGTCAACCTCTGACCCAGTTTGTCTTAGTTTGCCCTAGTTAACTAGACATTATAGTATGTCTTTTCACCCTAATTAGCTATTGTATTATCTCATCTTTAGGACTGTGGCTTCACTCCGAGCCTTGATTCATATTGATAGCAGGATCCCAGGCAAGTACATCTACAAACTCATTTACTGTCTTTTAATGCTAGAACATGTATTAATCCTGTTAAAATACTGATCCTTGAGGTAGCAAGTTGTCTTCACATGTTGTATTACTTTCAGTACTTGCCATGCTTATACTGCTCCCAGTATCTCCCACATGTTTTTACTGTTCTCATATCTCTCACATGTTTAAATAACGGGTTAAGGGAAAACTGTTAGTATTGTACGTGAACATGACCCCCTTCTCGTATGTATTTACCGCGCTCGGCGACATTCTATATGTAACCTTGTCGTAGGTTCTGATCTCGCATTTGTGTATGGATATACACCGATGCCGTTCGTGCACGTATGTGCATGCCAGAAAAACTTGATATGTGCCACTGTACATCCTGATTACCTATTGACCGATTCACGTACATACTACAGTTTTAAACTTTTAAACTATATGTTGTCATTTCTAAAAGAAACCAATTAAACCATGATATGCCATGTTCCCTATGTTACTATGATACTGTGATCCCAGTTGTACCATGAGGCCATGTTTTCCAGTATTTCCTATTTTATAGACTTATCACACCATGTTTCTTGTTGTACATCTCTTTTATTATATGTTCAGTATTTTAGTTGTAGAGGTTGTACTTGCTCCCGTCCTGACAGGATAACGTTGTAGATATCCTTACTGAGGAGGAGTTGCTCTGCGACTCATATTATGGAGTTACTGCCGAGGACCCGGCTTTGCCATACGAGGATGTTCCTGCGGGAAGACTCGTCTAGTTTGCTTAGCTGCTTGGGATACTTAGTGTAGTCATGTATTAGACTATGTATTTTATAACTGGACATGTATCCAGTTTTACATTTCAGACTTGTACTTTGGACTTATTTCTATATATGAGATGACTTTTGTGTTTGGAGCATTTATGATTCTTCTTCACTTATAGAACTGTTAGCACATTTAGTCTTATCTTGTTATCTCTAGAACAGCTTACTGCGCTTATCTTAAGCGTAGGCTGGACATGGTTCGGCCCGGCCCAACAATTTAGGTAACGGGTCGTGACATATTTTTTTGGCGGCCCATGCAGGTCCTGACTAAACTGTTTGGTTACGTTATTGTACCAACATGCCTGCAATTAGGAACTTAAGGTAATTAGACAACATTAGGAAAGACGCTTAGAACACCTAGAGAAATGCTAGGATTGCAACATAGGAAATATGTCACATGTTTGCTATTATAATTAGATTTCCTTGCATATGATTTCTTACTTTAAAATAAGTCCTTACAAGTCTTTTTATGTGTAATTTAGATGGTGCTTACTCGTTCATCCCAGTATGTTACCCCCGAGAATGGGGCCCTCCATATCCAGTCAGCTGACCAGTTGACTGATACATCGCCACCTACCACATTCCCCCACTCCACAGATCCACAGACCCAGATACCACCTTCCACATCCCAGTCCCAGCAGGCCCCGATACTTCCACCACCCCTATCACTATACCCACCCAGGCTTCCGTCACACTCGACGGGAACCAGCTGCTCACACTGATCCAGGGGTTCCTAACAACCCATCAGGAGCAGACTACCCTACTCCGCCAGAGCATGGAGCGTTCTGAGGGACGTCCCGTGGTCCCACCACCTGTAGAGCCACGGCAGAAAGCGGGGACGATCAAGGACTTCATGGGTCTGAATCCCAAGGAGTTCTCAGGGACTGAGGGCATAGTAGTAGCTGATGACTGGCTAGATTCGGTAGAGAGGAAGCTTCTGGGAGTTAGGATGCCGGATGACCTTCAGGTCGAGGCAGCAGGATTTCTGCTGATAGACTTAGCCGGAGTCTGGTTCAGGAATGAGCCGTTGTTCGCGAGAGGGTAGAGCCACTTGGGGACCAGTTCAAGACCCAGTTCAAGAAGAAATTCTTCTCGACCACTGCTAGAGTAGCCATGGGGCTACGATTCCAGAACATCCAGTAGGAAAACCGTTCTGTTGACGAGTATGCGGAGAGTTTAGTCGCCTGAGCCGTTTTTCTCCTAGTCTGGTTGCTGATCCAGAGGAGATGACCCGTAGGTTTTGCCATGGTCTAGTTCCAGACATTGGCATTCTTATAGTGGCGAACGGTACGACTGACTACTACCAGAGCCTAGAGTTAGCCCGGAGCATTGAGGAGCGTCTTCTGTCATGCAAGAGGCCGGCTTCTGTACATCATGAGGGACCGTCCAAGCGTCAGGCTTTCCAGCAGAGAGCACCGACGCCACCCCAGCAGACTTACCGTCCCCCTACATCACATCTCCCGACCCAGCCAGTTAGAGCCTCGGGACCTCAGCAGCAGCAGAAGGGGACTACGTGTTCATTCTGTAGAAGGGTAGGCCACGACGCTTTCGTTTGTAGGAAGAGGTTGGGGCAGTGTTTAGCTTGTGGGTCTGCCATCCATCAGATTCGGGACTGCCCAGTAGCCAAGGGACCCCAGGGAAAGACTTATAGCCTAGTCCTTGAGCCGGAGCCGGAACAGGTTTCAGGAGGTTAGTTTTGATCGTAACCTTAGTCATTTGTTGCATTGCTTGTTATGTTAGAAATATTGTTAGGTCTTCAATCCTTATGAATTTCGAGGACGAAATTTTTCAAGGAGGAAAGATTTGTAAGCCCCTAGATTTCAAAAAAAAAGTAAAATAAATAGTTTTTATAATTTTCAATAACATTTAATTTAAATACGTATTTTGTAGCATATTTCGTATTTTCTTGGTTTTCGTAATGCCTTAAAATTTCCTAACTTATAGATTTTTCCTTGGCCGGCATACCGTCCAGACAGATTTTCTACATTTTAGATATTTCGATTTTAGATATTTTGATGAATAGTGTTTTGAATATTTTGATGAATAGTGTTTAGATATTTTCATGAATAGTGTAGAAGCACCCTATTACCCAATGGACATTTGGTTTTGTTTGAATGGCCATGATTGACTTAGATTTTGACATAGATCACGATCCGACGGCTAAGATTAATTCCCCTTCTATATATACCCTTTCACTTTCTCTCTCCTCTCTCTTTTTATTCTCTTCACTCTCTCTTCATTTCTTTTTCCTTTCTCTTCCCTTGGAGCTTTGCTAGGAGCTTGGCCTTGAGGTCTAGAGTGTGGTTTCGTACCCCTCTTGGTGGTGGACTAGAAGATTAGGCTTGGAGCTTAACCTAGGCAAGTGTATCTTGCTCAAAAGTGGCATGACCATACTTTATTTTTGTTTTCCATGGAAACTAGAGTTTTATTGGCCTATAATTTGCTTCTTTAAATTGTTAACATGTTTAGTATATAGCACTTTTGGTTTTGATTGACAGTATTGCGTAGATCTGAGTTTCTAGATATGATTTTTGAGTATTTTGAGGTTTTGATCTATCAAATATTTTGATTTGTGAAAACGAATACTTCCATGTTGTTGGAAATTCAATTCTATTCAATTTTGACTTTTGAAAGTCCGAATTTCGATTTAAAATGAAGATTTTATGGCCGAAACAAGTTTTGACAATTTTCTGAATTTCGTTGCTGTTTGAAAAACCGGTATACCGCCGGTATGCCGCAGTATACCGTCGGTATGCCGTTTTTGACACCAGAAACTTACTGTCTTTAGTCCGGTATACCGCCGGTATGCCGCAGTATACCGCCGGTATGCCGTTTTATGCTGTTTTAGGCTGTTTTTGTCCGTTTTTGCCCGTTTTTGATATTTTCTCGATTGTAATAGGCTCTTAACATGATTAGATGACCTTGGATAGTTAAAGAATGATTGTACACTCTATATACATGGTACATGCTTATGTTTACGTATTGTTCTATGTCCAAATTATAGATAGTGGCCTGTTATGGTGCACTCCAGATTACTATATATGCATAGCTCGATATAGTGGCTTGTAGTAGCGCACTCATGACTTGATTTTCTTATTGATTTCTAGACCATAGAAAGTTAGTTTGAGTATAGTGTCACCCCACATTGGACTTGGAATTGACCGGAGTTGACCAGTTGACCAAAGTCAACTATAAGTCAACCTCTGACCCAGTTTGTCTTAGTTTGCCCTAGTTAACTAGACATTATAGTATGTCTTTTCACCCTGATTAGCTATTGTATTATCTCTTTAGGACTGTGGCTTCACTCCGAGCCTTGATTCATATTGATAGCAGGATCCCAGGCAAGTACATCTACAAACTCATTTACTGTTTAATGCTAGAACATGTATTAACCCTATTAAAATACTGATCCTTGAGGTAGCAAGTTGTCTTCACATGTTGTATTACTTTCAGTACTTGCCATGCTTATACTGCTCCCAGTATCTCCCACATGTTTTTACTGTTCTCATATCTCTCACATGTTTAAATAACGGGTTAAGGGAAAACTGTTAGTATTGTACGTAAACATGACCCCCTTCTCCGTATGTATTTACCGCGCTCGGCGACATTCTATATGTAACCTTGCCGTAGGTTCTGATCTCGCATTTGTGTATGGATATACACCGATGCCGTTCGTGCACGTATGTGCATGCCAGAAAAACTTGATATGTGCCACTGTACATCCTGATTACCTATTGACCGATTCACGTACATACTACAGTTTTAAACTTTTAAACTATATGTTGTCATTTCTAAAAAGAACCAATTAAACCATGATATGCCATGTTCCCTATGTTACTATGATACTGTGATCCCAGTTGTACCATGAGGCCATGTTTTCCAGTATTTCCTGTTTTATAGACTTATCACACCATGTTTCTTGTTGTACATCTCTTTTATTATATGTTCAGTATTTTAGTTGTAGAGGTTGTACTTGCTCCCGTCCTGACAGGATAACGTTGTAGGTATCCTTACTGAGGAGGAGTTGCTCTGCGACTCATATTATGGAGTTACTGCCGAGGACCCGGCTTTGCCATACGAGGATATTCCTGCGGGGAGACTCGTCTAGTTTGCTTAGCTGCTTGGGATACTTAGTGTAGTCATGTATTAGACTATGTATTTTGTAACTGGACATGTATCCAGTTTTACATTTCAGACTTGTACTTTGGACTTATTTCTATATATGAGATGACTTTTGTGTTTGGAGCATTTATGATTCTTCTTCACTTATAGAACTGTTAGCACATTTAGTCTTATCTTGTTATCTCTAGAACAGCTTACTGCGCTTTATCTTAAGCATAGGCTGGACATGGCTCGGCCCGGCCCAACAATTTGGGTAACGGGTCGTGACAATCATGACATGGTCGTGCCATGAATTCCTTCGTGTAACATAACCGAGGCAGTGCCTCATCAATTAGTAACTTGCCCAAACTTCGTGACGCAACAACGTGGTCGTGCCACTAGACCATTCTCGTGTCAATGACTCAATGTATCGACTCGTGCTTGCCATTCAGACCATATTTTGAGACTCAACACATGATCGTGCCCTAGACTTTGCTCGTCCCTCAAGATCGAGGTCATGCCTCACAACTCAACATGACTTAACCATATTGTCGCCTCGCGGCCTTTCCTGTTCAACTCGATCAAATGACTCAAACAAGACTTATGAACTTAGTGTCAATAACACAAACTCCTGATGCCACATATCGTGCCAAAGCATGGTGTGCCCGTTGCAGCCAAATCTTATGCCCAAATATTGTGTTATAACCCGTGCACATATTTAACTGAACTCATTGGTACCGTGCACACATACTCGACTCAATCCAAACGCATGCACACGGATAGACGCTCTTATGCCGACTCATCTATATGAGAGGTTACTAGAAATGTCAAGCTATACTAGATCTTTGCATACGGTGACCATTCGCGTGCGAGGTACGAGCTCCATCGAATGGTCCTCCAGCCTATATTGGAATGGTTCACTTCAATGCGAGTCGCACCATCGTTGAAGGCCGTACAACATCTGTTATTCCTCCTAGGCCGACACGAACTCGGTGCCCTAGTGATCGTTCGAGGAACTCCCTTTGTGCACAAGTTGTCCAATGACCATGCAATACTCAACTCGATTACCATGTACTTTTTATTCATGACCATGCTTTCCATACTTCATGAGAGACTTCCAAGCCACGGGATCGGTCTCGGCAACAACTGTCGCATGAACTTTTCCATTCTTGAAACCCAGAAAATGGCTACTGTATAGTCTTCCAATTTGACTTCAACAAACGTGTTCCTTTGTGTGCCATAGACCGTGGCATACCTATCATCAAAACAACCGTGGCTTGTGCCTTAAACCAATTTGTGTTCTGTGCTACACTACCGCCCAAGTCATACTTCATATGACGAGCCTTGAGATTGTGAGGCCATGTACTTCAACAACCGCAGAATACGTGGGATAGCACTTGCTATGACTTCGATAGCCCGACACAACTTTTTGTCACGATCCGCTACCCAAATTGTTGGGCCAGACCGAGTCATGTCCAGCCTATGCTTGAGATAAAATGTAGTAAGCTGTTCTAAAGATAACAAGATAAGACTAAAATGTGCTAACAGTTCTATATGTAATAAAGAGTCAGAAAAGTTCCAAACACAAAAGTTATCTTGTATATAAGAAAGTTCCAAGTACAAGTCCATAATGTAAAGCTGGATACAGGTCCAGTCACAAAATATAGTCTAACAATATGACTACTCTCGGAACCCCGAGTAACTACGCAAACTAGACGAGTTTCTCCGCAGGTACATCCTCGTAAGATAAAGCCTGGTCCTCGGCAGCAACTCCATAATAGGAATCACAAAGCAAATCCTCTCAGTAAGTATACCTACAATGTTATCCCGTCAGGACGGGAGCAAGTACTGATTCTAGCAAACTAAATATACGAAACATGAAACGAACATGAATGTAATAAACTGGAATCATGGCAAGGACACATATGTCATAGAGACAGATATATGTAATGTTTAAAACTGTAGCAGGTACGTGATTGTCAATAGATGTACAATATGCAGGGGCATATAATGAAATATACTTCCGTATAAGTGATACAGCGATAGATGTACATACGCACAAATCTGCTTTGAGATAAAGGCCTACGGTGCAGTAATCATATAAAATAAAACTTGCTCGGTAAATACATACGGAGAATGGGGCATGATCATGTACTCTACTAACAGTTTCCCATAACCTAGATTCTAAACATGTGAGAGATATATAAAGACTGTCCTAAGTATGGTAGGGACTACCCAAGGATCAGCATTTAACATGGTTGGGATCGCAGTTCATTGTTGTAACAGTATGTAAAGTTTGTAGAAGTACTTACCTTTAGCAAAGCAAAGCAGTGATAGAAATGCTATAGATGCCTAGTGACTCGTCACTGTAGAAATAACACATAAACTTAGTTTTTACTAAGTTAAATACTAAGACACTAGTTGTGTGATACGACTTTCTGACTGGACACCTAGCCAAATGATGAATTTAGCATAGGAGACCAATGTGGGGTGACACAATACCAAAACTAACTTTCTAGGGTCTTTACACTAGTGCGGGGTGAGGTCCAATACTATAATAACTCAAAACAACACAAATCATTACAAGTCGTAACTATTCAATAAATAAATCAAACTGTACACTGTGTTCCAACAGTTTTGAGATAGACAAAAGGCTCAATTTTACATATAGTAAAGTACCAAAATGATCCTTGTTAAGTATAGAAATTATCTAATTTTTCTGGAATTTATAACCCTCATACATATTTATAAAATCAGCAAACATATGTATCCTGAAAATGAGTTCTGTTTTCCTATTTTTATAAAATGTCAAAAGTACTTATTAAATGCTGGAAAAATTGTAATAAATTAGCTAAATTAACATAGTATTTAAATACTATTTTTCCCAAATTTTTACAGTAATTAAAATATATATAAAATTCAAAAATAGCAAGTAACAATTTCTGGAAAATAATTAATCAATTATTTACTATTTTGTCCACGTATTCAAAAATTGAACCGAAGTCCAGATACGGGACCCAAAGCCATGAATCAAGTCCAATATGACTTGTACAGACTCTGAATGTATTAGACACACTTGGGCCCAAAAACTCTTGCTAGATTTGGACATCAATTGGCCATAATTTATAAAATACAGGAATTTAAATACAAATACTAAATTTTAAAGTGGTAAAATATACAAATCATAAAATTACCTAATAAAATAACTTGTGAATTTATACACAACAATATTTTGTACAAAGTAGAATTTGAAATACATATAAATATACAACAACAATAATATTATATAATTAATATATATATTAATTATATATAATATATATATAATGGATATATACATATAATGAATATACATATATATATATATATATATATATATATATATATTATATATATATATATCTATATATAATACATATATAAATACATATACAAAAAAAATATATATAATACATATAAATATACATATATATAAATACATAACTAATATAATAAAAAATAAACAAAAACAAAACAAAACCAAAAAGAAAGGAAAGGGGGGCTCGAACTCGGCCATGGGGGCTGGGCTTAACATGGTTGGGCTAGCCAGGGGGTCAGCTCGAGTCAGATGTTTAGAAAAAGGGTTAGGGTAGTTATATTATGGTTTTAGGTTAATGGGTTTTAACCCGACAGCCCAAAACTAAACCCAATAACCCAATAACCTATTCTTCGTGTGACAGTTAAGGACACGAAAAATGGTCGAGTCCCATGTCTGGGTCGTGCACGACACACACGATTCGAACTAGCCGTGTCCAACCTTACCACGAGACTCGTCGAGACTCGACGAGTCACATAGGTGAAAATGAGTCGAATCAGAGAAGGAAAAGTGAGGTGACACGTACGTGTCCGACTTCGGGTCGAAGAACGGGGCTGTTGTAGGGGAGAGAAGTTGTCGTGGTCGGCGGCGAAGGGTGGCGCTGGGTTCGTCTCGGCGAGGCGAACTGGATGGGGGTGGTCGCTCATTGGGAAGTGGACGGTGGTGGTGGCTAGACAAGTCTAGGGTTTCGGCGAGTGGCCGGAGAAGACGGGTCGATGGTGGTGGCTAGGGCGGCTGGGGTGGTCGTAGGGAGTAGGGTTAGGGTTTGGGGGTCGGGGGCTTTATAGGAGGGCATGGCGGTCAAAAATGGGGGTTAGGTCGGTCGGGTTGTCGGGCGGTGGTCAGCTCGGTCGTCGGTCGTCGGGGGTAGGTGAGGGAGGAGAGAGAAAGTCGGGGGGAGTGATGGTAGGTTGCAGCAAGGCCCCCATAGTTTGGGGTTTTGCAGTTAAACCCACGTCTATTGTTTACAAATAATTTGCAAACCGCAATTAAAACAAATCACAAATTTGCAAATCAATATTAAAACAATGAACAAATGCAATTTGATATTAAAACAATTCAACAAATTACAAATTGATATTTAAGCTTTAAAATTATTTAAAAATTATCAAAAAATTCTAAAAAATTTCAAATAATTATAATAACTTATTTTAAAGCTATAAACACTATTTAAAATTATAAAATAATATTTAAAAATTAGGGGCTTACAAATCTTTCCTCCTTGAAAATTTCGTCCTCGAAATTCACAAGGATAGAAGACTCTACAATCATTCTAATAACAAGCAATGGAAAGAATGACTAAGGCTTATTAAGACTAACCTCTAAGGTATCAAGCGGGAAGGGTGGTTCTCTCGCAGCTGTTGGACGAACAAGTAAGGATATCTCTCCTTTATGTCCGACTCCCTCTCAAGTAGATTCACCGGAGAGTGACGGCTCCAAGCTACGTACCAAGGGTATAACTTTGTTCCTCAGCCTCTTCTTCTCTGTCCAATATCTCCACTGGCTGCTCGGTAACTGCAAGGCTCGGTCCGATCTCTAAACTGAATGATCTAGCACATGGCTGGGGTCGCGGAACATATCTTCTTAGCTGAGACAATGAAAGACATCGTAAAATCCCGCTAGGTTGGGTGGAAGTGCAACCCTGTAAGCTACCTCTCCGATCCTGCCAAGTATCTGAACGGCCCGATGTATGGGGCTCAACTTGCCTCCTCGTCCAAACCGGATCGTCCCTCTAGTAGGTGATATCTTCACCAGCACCATATCTCCATCAGCGAACTCCATCGGTCGGCGACTAGCATCGGCCCAGTGTTTCTGCCTGTCATGAGCAACTCTGAGCCTGTCTCTGATCATCCCGACCTTCTTGCTGTATCCGTGATCATTCTGGCTCAAGTATAACTCTGTCCCTAACATCACCAAAAGAGCGGTGTACGGCATCGTGTCTCTATAGTGCTCAAAGGAGACATACCGATGCTGGCTTGGTAGCTGTTGTTGTATGAAAACTCTACCAAGTGCAGATGGCTCCCATGATCTACCAAAGTCCAGCACCAGGTCCTCAGCATGTCCTCTAGCGTCTGTATCGTCCTCTGGACTGTCCATCTGTTTGGGTGGTACGATGTACTGAGCCGACTGCCCAACTCTCCTAAAGCTCCTCCAGTAGTGGGACGTGAATCTACTGTCTCGGTCTGACGATGCTCACTGGTACTCCGTGCAAGCGAACTATCTACTACATGTATAGCTCTGCCAACTTCTCGGTGAAAAGCCCCACCTTGAAGGGTATGAAGTGCGCACACTTTGTCAGCTGTCCACGATGACCCAAATGGCATCCTTTCCTTCTTGGGAACGAGGAAGCCCTGAGACGAAGTCCATCATAATGTGTTCCCACTTCACTCGGGAATGGGTAATGGCTGCAGTAGACAGCTGGCCTCTGAGCTCCGCCTTGACCTGCTGGCAAACTAGGCACCTCGAGATGAAACGTGATACATCCCTCTTCATTCCGTGCCAACGATGTTCCCGAAGTCACGGTACATCTTGTTGGCACCAGGGTGAATAGAATATCAAGATCTATGTGCCTCCTGCAAGACTGCCTCTACCAGATCTCCCTTCGGCACGTACAACCGGCTGCCATGCCTCAAGGATCCATCCTCTGCTACGGTGAAGTCATCCAGCAATCCAACTAAAGCATGGGCTCGAAGTCTGCGAAGGCTCTCATCTGTAGACTGTGCCTCCTGATCTGCTCCATCAAACTTGACTGAATGTCAAGCGCCATCATCTGTATCACTGATCCTGGCCGAACCATCTCGATACCGAGAGTCTTAGATCTTCCCACAAATGCCGATCTATCATCACATACCATGCCATCAGATGCCTGCTCAGCGCATTCGCCATCACGTTTGCCTTCCCAGGATACTGTAAATTGATGTCGAAGCCTTCATCAACTCCAACCATCGTCTTTGCCTCATGTTCAGCTCTTGCTGGTGAACACATACTTCAAGCTCTTGTGGTCAGTAAATATTTTCACACGCTCTCGTGATAAGTAGTGTTTCCACAATTGAGTGCAAAGATCACCGCAGCACTAGGTCGTGGGTAGGATAGTTCCGCTCATGAGTCCGTAATTGCTAGATGCATAGATGCATAAGCAATCATTTCCCATGCTGTAGGACACATCCTAGCCCCTTTCCCGAAGCATCGCTGTATATGGTGAAACCTCCAGACCCTGAAGGTAATGTCAGAACTAAAGCGGTCGTCAGCCTCATCTTCAGCTCCTCAAATGCTGTATGGCAGTCCTCTGACCAGATGTAATCTGTGTCCTTCCGCGTCAGTTTCGTCATGGGTTCAGCTATTCTAGCAAAGTCCTGGACGAACTTCCTATAATAGCCGGCTAAACCCAGAAAGCTCATGATCTCTGAAACTGACGTCGGAGCCTTCCATGTCTCAACGGCAGCAATCTTCCTGGGATCCACCGAGATTCCCTCTCCAGTAACTACATGACCGAGAAACTCTACTCGGTCCAAAAAGAACTCGCACTTCGACAAATTGGCATACAACCTCTCCTGCCTAAGAATCCCCAAAACTGTCCGCAAGTGCTCTGCGTGCTCCTTCGGCATCTTCGAGTATATCAGGATGTCATCGATAAATACTACGACGAACTTATCCAGATACTGGTGAAATGTCTTATTTATCAAGTTCATAAAGACAGCTGGCACATTTGTGAGACCAAATGGCATCACCAGAAACTCGTACTGCCCGTACTTCGTATTGAACGCCGTCTTCTGGATGTCTACAGCCCTGTCTTTCACCTGGTGGTACCCGGATCTCAAATCTATCATGGAAAAACCTTCGTCCCACTCAACTGGTCGAACAAATCATCTATCCTGGGCAAAGGATATTTGTTCTTAATGGTGATGGTATTCAATGCCCGGTATGTCACGACCCGCACCCTAGAATAAGGGCACGAAAAGTGGGTACGTCCAGCCTATGCCGCAGTATCGGAGGTAGAACGCTGTCCTAGGTCTCATGCATCTAACAGTATAAGGTTAAACAGTTTATACTCTCCGAATGGGGTGACATGGCAGATACAGACTCAATCACATCTAAGGTAGAGCATGATAAGGATAGATAAAACATGAAATCCAAAAGAGGTACAACAGAGAGAAATCTAATTGTCTAAGATACACAAATCCAGAAATACATCTCAAATCTCCAAACTCAGATACAGTAATCCGTAAAGTAAATACAACTCCAGACAAATGAAATAACTATCTAAACAACCTCTAATGTGTCTCCTCTAGGCTAGCAGGTAACCTCCAGCTATCTGTAAAATTTATCAATAGGTCCAGTCAGGACGGGAACGAGTACATATCTCTAAAACAGTTCATAGCAGGTTAGGAGTATAAATCATACAATAGAGTAAAATACAGGAAGTGCTGAATAGGAAGTACGAGTAAACAGAAGATTTTGTAACTGAAAGTAAATACATGATAGTAGAGACTGTAAGTGGCTACGTGATTTAGAGCACAATGGTTATGTAAACGGCTTGGGGGCACATGAATACAAATAAGGAGGCACATGAATACAGCTACTGGGGATAGTGATCACATAACCAATTCTACTCATCCCGCCCCAATCAATACACAAGGATCCGTTCAAGTTATGTTATAAGCACATGAATACAGCTAAAATATGTGAACTCATGTAATGAGTAGTACATGAGACACATGATAAGCACATGAAAGCACATGAAAGCACATGAAGCACATGAAGCACATGAGAACATGTAAAAACATGAACTAGTACGAGTACAAGGAGTACCTGATACACATGATAAAGTACATGAACATGAAATATCCGATGCACCCGTAGAGGGATAACATCTCAGGAAAGGATCCATATAGTACTAATCCGTGAAGATACGTGTCAGCATCAAGTAGAGTAATCTAGAGCAAGAAAATAATCCAGGTAAGTATGAAAAGATCAGAGAATATACTCGCCTCGATAACCTGGATAGCTGATAAGTAGGGGTCCAACTGAAGCCACGGAGTCCTATTTAAAGCAACACAGGTTACAAGGTGATCAAATTGTAATAAATAAATCTCTACAAGCAATCTATCTTATACTAGGTTCTTCTAAGTCAAAACGACTCTAGGTCAACTCCGGTCAATAATCTAGTCAACTAGGTCAAGTGTTGACTTATAGTTGACTTTGGGTCAACTGGTCAACTCTGGTCAACAGGGTTAATTCTAGTCTAATTATTAAGGATATAAAGTGTACTTCGTTATTCGTACGTCGAAACTTACAACACGCAAATCGAGATAAGATGATTAACTGTAAAGTTAATAATCTTATTATAATGTTTCATGTGTCCATCTTGTCAATTTCAGCGATATGAGATCACTGGAATTGACTGATCTCAGTTCGTTGTACTAATCCCGAAATACGAACATTATAAGAATTAATTATTAATTAACTATAAAAAGGTTAAACTCAGAGAAACTATCAACAAATTGTCGGACGATGAAATAAACATCGCCAACGTGTCCAGAATGGTCAAATTAGCTAGGATAGCCTACCCGTCGGCCCAATTTGGACACAAGGGCAAAAAGGTAATTTTGGGTCAAAACGGTGTCCGTGTCGGAGCCATTTTGCACCGAAAAATGTGCAAGAAAACATCTATAAAATATAACAAATTATATGTCCACGAAACCAAAATGACGATACGAACCCAACGGTATCTCCAGAATTGGATTCCGTTGACTCGATCTCAATTTGGTCCGTTGACCAGAACTTGAAATTCCGGTTTGCACGGAAATGCGTGTCGGAGCCAAAGTTCTAAAAACTTAGCAAACTACATGTCAACGAGTCCAAATGATGATACGAACTCAACTGCTATCTCCAGAATTGGATTCCGATGAGCCGATCTCAAAATGACCCGTTGACCCGGATATTGGTATCCGACTTGCACCGAAATGACGTGCCGGGTCCAATGTCCACCAAAGTCTAGCAAATTATATGTCAACGAGTCCAGAATGACAATATGAAATCAACGGTATATCCGAATTGGATTTCGATGATGCCGACGTCAAAAAGTCCCAGTGACCCAGAATGTGGGACCCACTTTGCACTGAAAAATGTGCCAGGGCCCACTGTTCTCCAAATCTAACAAATTTTATATGAAAATATGCTAGAACGACGCCACGAGTCTACTGGTGGTGTCAGAAATGAAATATGGAGTCCCGTGTTCAAAAATGGAATTTTATAAGTTGAAAATTACGAATTCGGACGGCCAACTTTGGCGTCGAATTCAACCAATCAAACAAGCTCACAATGAAACAAAACTGGAGGGGTAGCAAGAGGGTTATACCAGCTTCACACAAGGAAACTGGTAGCGCGCCAAATGGAGCTGCGGTGGAGGAGATACAAGCTGACGAAGTTGGCCCCGCGAAAACTGTCCAAATTTAATACAATTTAAACGGTCAACTTGGTGACCGGTTTTGATGTATCAAACAACAAATTAACGGACAAAAATTGACAGGGATGAAGGTGGATATACCGAGATTGTGACGGAGAGAAGAAATCACCGATCCAACGGTCGGATTTCCGGGAAAACGTGCGTAAAGTTGCTGCGACAGAGCGCCAAAATGAACTTGATTTCGCGCGCGTCACGACGGGACGTCGTGCAAAACGCACGAATCGCCTCGACGGCGCATTCCGGAGGACGGTGGCCGTCAGGGGGCAGCACGTCGGAGCTCTTCGGAGGATGGGGGAGTGCCCATGGTGGTGCGTAGCCGTCTACGGCGGCGCTGCACCGCCCGTGCACGCGCGCAAGGGGCGTGCCATGCAAGCGCAGCTGCTGCTGCTGCCGGGCTCACTGTCGTGCGGCGGCGCACAGCCTGGCCGGCGACGGCGAGGGCTACGCACTGTCGAGTCTGGCTCGGCGACGTGGGGGGGCGGCCACGCGGCGACAGAGATGGTCATGGTGGTGATGGTGGTTCGTTTAAGTGGTGGTGGAGGTGGTTGTATGATGGAAGTGGAGGAGGAGAAGTGGCTGGCCGGGGCGGGGCCGACGGCCGGCGGCACGGCGGAAGCCGGCCAGGGAGTGAGGAGATGGTCGAGTTGGTGTATAGGTGGTCGGGTGCATGGGAGGAAATGGTGGTTGCTGCTGTGTTGTAGTAGAGAAATGTGTGGGAATAAATGAAGAAAGGGAGAGAGAGAGAATGAGATGTAATAATGAGAGAGAGAGTGGGGAAAAAGTTGCCCCATGAATTTTAGGGCCGGCCACATGGCCATGGGATGTGGGGAAAATTGATGTAGGGAAATTGGATGGATAGGATTAATTTGAGGGAAATCAATGGCTAGAATTTTATTAGCTAGAAATTGATTCATTCCAATAGGATTTAAATAAATAGAAATTTCCAATAAATATTAGAAATAGGTAGAAAGAATAATTAATTATTTTTGGGCAAGAAAATATGAGGGTGTTACGATGGAGGGTAGCACAAAGCTGGACTGGACTCGGTGGAGCCAGATTGGGTCAAAACCGGACATTGTGCAAAAATCGAATTAAAATTAGGTGTTGATGATCATGAGTAAATAAGTAGCACATGGGGATTCCAATAAATAGGACACAAGTGGCAGACGGGTAGTAGGCTCAATGTGGGCCATGTCCATAATTGGAGCTGACAGGTTTTGGTCGACAGGGGACCCACAAATCAAGTTGGAAAATAAATGTGACACCGTGGGGTAAAATAAAATCGGGTCACGTGTCGGAAAAGTTGTGCGAAGCAAATGGAGTACAAAATGACGTGTTTGAGTGGGACACGAAGGTCATGGGTGACGAGCGTCTCGAGTAGATCATCAATGAGAAGTTGGTTTCAAGAAACTGACTGGTCTTGCGCTCCCAATTTAAAAGTCACGGTAACGCGCTGAAAATTATCAAGGAAAAGAGTGGGAAAATAATTAATAATCAAATGGTCTAAATCGACCCAAAGTTCTGTGAAGCAAAAAGAGCAAAAGGGAACAAGTTTGGATGGGACACTATATACCGTCATGAAGGCAATCATGTCCACTCCAAAACTCGTGAAGAAGATTTCCAGAGTTGAACATCCCTGACACTCCAAATATCAATGGCACGGGAAAGTACACTAATAGATAAATAACGAGAATAAATCATTTATTAAAACTAAGTAAATCAGAAAAATTTAAAAAAATCAACCCGAAATTTAGGGTGCTCACATCCTACCCACCTTATAAAAATTTCGTCCTCGAAATTAAAATGTTCGTACTCCCTCTAGGTCAAACCCCCACAATCAAAGTCCCAGAATTTAAACAAAGCATACCATCAAAAGGGACGTCATACAGGGTCATGGTATATGGTGGCAGTGAAAGTCTCATCTAAGTATACTAGTCATGCTAACCGAAACGGTCATAGGGTATCAAAACACACAGACAATCTAGGGTGCTAAACTAGAAAAGATACAGAAAACAGTCATCAAAACTGTAAGGCAGTCTACCATCCTACATGAAACTGGTACTCATAAAAAAAATAAAGATAACTACCAATTATCCATAAAGGGTACTATTCAAAGAAATATCAAAATCACAAGTTAAAGAATGCAAGTCAATTGCATGAAAATCCAATCACAAAACATATTAAGAATATTTAGTCTCGATACGATCTAAGTTGATCAAAATGGAGAAATCAAGATTTAGGCAATATGGAGGACAGTTCAACAGGGTCTGAGAACGAGCATACAAGGATGGAGATTCAGGTCACAATCAAATTTAATTTAATTGAGTATAACCCAAGATATAAATATGATAAGAAAAGGTGATCGAAGTCGATTTGGTCGTGATTAAGAAAACTAGGATTTAATGATATTGAAAAACCATTTTAGAGAAAAACAGGAAAAGATTTCATACGAAGGTCAGTTAATCATCTCTCTCTGATACCATCAGTTTACCATTTGCTAATCATATTTTCTCACAAACCCAAGTATGAAATCAACCTTCATATGACTATCATCGAGATTTTATAACCTTCAGTCATCTAAACTTTTACCATGATCACCATAGACAAAATTTCAAACTTCTGTAACATTTTCCACGAAGCGTACCCCTCTTAATTATGTATCAACACTTATTCATTTAATCAAATTTCCAAATTCCTTAACATTGTTCTAATTAAATCCGAAACCTCTAAATCCAGTTTATGAAATCCTTGTACTTGTTTAAGTCAAGTCTCGTATTTACTAAACTCCAATACCACTATGTCACACAAAATTTTATTCTTGTTTATAAATCAACCTTCATATTTTCTTCAACGTTCACCTTTAAATGTTATCCTTTTGAATTCCACAATTTCTCCCAATCATCTAAAAATAATTCCTATAGCTTAAATTCTTGTGTTCTCTCTGTTTCTAGTCACCCTCTTACAATATCTAGTTCAACTTCGCATGATCATAGAATACAATTAAATTCTCCTTTCCATCCCTAAATTTCTACATAGCCTTGTAATAGTTCCCAAGAATCAATAACCAAGATTTTCTAGTCCTCAAAACTAGGTTGACCTCTGATATCCTCATTAATTTTTTTGAATACATCCATAAATTTCTCGTAACCCAAATTTTCTGCGATTGTTTCCAAATTGATAACATTTATCACTCGATTCCATTCTAAACTTTTTCCACATCTCCCTTTCATTTTTTTTTTCATATTTGACACCCAACATTTTGATTCCTACAAATCATTCTATGATAACCATTTACGTCATTTCCGCACTAGATGATTTATATCAATTCTTCAACATTTCTCAGGCAAAATGGTATGCAGGTTCAAGACTTTTCAAGGTATAGCTGACAGAATTATATACGAGACAGAGAATTGATGTAATCATGACAGTTATATAAGACAAGAATGATGGAAATAAAATATTGGCAGGAAGAGAAGGATAAAGGAATCTGTTCTGCTTATCTGTTTAAAGAG
The DNA here is from genome assembly GCA_029216955.1 of Iris pallida. NCBI lineage: Eukaryota > Viridiplantae > Streptophyta > Magnoliopsida > Asparagales > Iridaceae > Iris > Iris pallida. The sequence goes on from JANAVB010025203.1 coordinate 29,354, forward strand.
GAACCCATTTTGAGGGCTATAATATCAAATCCACATAAGGTCTAGCAAAATCATCGATTTATTGCATTAAGAAGAAATTTGTAAGAAGTTACACAAGGGTTTATAAAACAACTAAAGTTACTACTAAGTTAAATAATGAGAACAAAACAAAACAAAAATTCTCTTCTTTTTTTTGAAAGACTGAACAAAAGTAGTGAAAACATGTTCAAAAATATTTAAGGTACAATCTAATAATCATATGCGTCTATCCAAAATCATAGTGCTCTAAATTCTCGTCATACTAGTAAGCAAGGCTACGATAATCACAAAGTCCTCGACTTAGGCACATACATCTAGAATCGTAGTATTTAACATTTTTGCAGTGCCGCTAGCTTGGCTGCGAAAACCTTAAATTCCCACACCCGAGAATATATTCAGAGCCAGACTATATGTCCTCACCATGCTGGCTAATGTGACTATAGAAGACTAGATTCCAAAACTTAGATGACCTAGCCCATATAATTTCATCTTGACAAAATTAAGTTAAATCAACAATGAATACCCAAAAATCAAATTTGTCAACGAACATCAAGATTCAAAAATGAACAAAAATCCTTCAAATCATATAAACATAAACTCGGATGCTACAACTAACATCAAGATTCAAAATTCAACAATCTTCAATCAAATCAATAAATACAAACTCAAATTCAACAATAATCCATCAAAATCAAATTCGACAACAAAAAATAAAGATAAATCAAATCAAAGAAAAGAGAGTTTTTAAATCGAAGTTAAATAAGATTATCAAGGGTCGTCCCAGGAATCTCTCAAGGGATCCTAGCTGTGATTGAGTATCTTTAAAATATATCCTAATCCTGCTGCAGGCTGTAGTGGTACTCTAGTTCGAATACCACTACACAACTCGACCTGCATGGGCCACCACTAAAAACGTGTCACGACCCACACCCTAGAATAAGGGCACGAGAAGTGGATACGTCCAGCCTACGCCGCAGTATCGGTGGTAGAACGCTGTCCTAGGTCTCATGCATCTAACAGTATAAGGTTAAACAGTTTATACTCCCCAAATGGGGGTGACATGGCAGATACAGACTCAATCACATCTAAGGTAGAGCATGATAAGGATAGATAAAACATGAAATCCAAAGAGGTACAACAGAGAGAAATCTAAGTGTCTAAGATACACAAATCCAGAAATACATCTCAAATCTCCAAACTCAGATACAGTAATCCGTAAAGTAAATACAACTCCAGACAAATAAAATACTATCTAAACAACCTCTAATATGTCTCCTCTAGGCTAGCAGGTAACCTCCAGCTATCTGTAAAATTTATCAACAGGTCCAGTCAGGACGGGAACGAGCACATATCTCTAAAATAGTTCATAGCAGGTTAGGAGTATAAATCATGCAATAGAGTAAAATACAGAAAGTGCTGAAAAGAAGTACGAGTAAACAGGATAACTGAAAGTAAATACATGATAGTAGAGACTGTAAGTGGCTACGTGATTTAGAGCACAATGGTTATGTAAACGGCTTGGGGGCACATGAATACAAATAAGGAGGCACATGAATACAGCTACTGGGGATAGTGATCACATAACCAATTCTACTCACCCCATCCCAATCAATACACAAGGATTCGTTCAAGTTATGTTATAAGCACATGAATACAGCTAAGATACGTGAACTCATGTAATAAGTAGTACATGAGGCACATGATAAGCACATGAAAGCACATGAAAGCACATGAAGCATATGAAGCACATGAGAACATGTAAAAACATGAACTAGTACGAGTACAAGGAGTACCTGATGCACATGATAAAGTACATGAAATAAAATACCCGATGCACCCGTAGAGGGATAACATCTCAGGAAAGGATCCATATAGTACTAATCCGTGAAGATACGTGTCAGCATCAAGTAGAGTAATCTAGAGCAAGAAAATAATCCAGGTAAGTATGAAAAGATCAGAGAATGTACTCGCCTCGATAACCTGGACAGCTGATAAGTATAGGGGTCCAACTGAAGCCACAGAGTCCTATTAAAGCAACAGGTTACAAGGTGTTCAAATTGTAATAAATAAATCTCTACAAGCAATCTCTATACTAGGTTCTTCTAAGTCAAAACGACTCTAGGTCAACTCCGGTCAATAATCTAGTCAAACTAGGTCAAGTGTTGACTTATAGTGACTTTGGGACAACTGGTCAACTCTGGTCAACAGGGTTAATTCTAGTCTAATTATTAAGGATATAAAGTGTACTTCGTTATTCGTACGTCGAAACTTATGTCACGTCCCAGAACCAGAATACTAGAGAGCGGGGGCAGACACAGCCAGCTACGTATATTGAAATGGAGACCACCTCGATATACGGTCACGGCTGTCTAGAAATATGAGGGTTTACTACAAGCCAACAGTCTCTTATGCTCATGAACAAGCCTAATGTCTTAATCATAAGCAAGTAGTAAGGTCGCAAGATGTATGATCATTAAATATACAATAATAAAGCGTCCCAAATTACATATTCAGCTGATCATGAAGCTACTCGTACAAAATGCGGGGACTAGCAAGAGTTAAGTCATACATGATCAACCCTAGGATTTGTTAATCATGTTACAGCCCGTAGGCAGACAGTAAGTAAGTGCATCGAGCTAACAGGTGCTCGTCGGCTAAACGCCTCAAAAGAATAACTTTACAATAGAGTGAGCGAAACAAAAATAGAAAACCCACTCGTAGCCGGGTTCCTTCTAGTCGCCACCATTGGGCTGGAAGCTTGGTAGATCTTCGGATGCTGCTCCGAAATCTGGCCACACAAAACCAGCTGGGTCAACCCCAGAAAGAGCAAGTGCCACAAGGGGGCCACGAAATAAGAACAAAAACCAGTAATTAGCACATGAAAATCTAATATTAAAACTAGAATTTATGAAAATATGTCAGGATGATATACGACGAGATAACCATGGAACTATTCCGATAGCCAGGTTACGACCCGTAAACAAACAAGGACCGGGGTTGTAATCCTTCATCTAAACAGAACTTGGTTTCCCACCATTTATCGACAAGATAATATAAGAAATCAAGACGGGAAGCAATCTTATACTGGATCAAGATGGCTAAACTGGTTATACCTCATTCAATCAATCACGGTCAAGTAGATACTACGGCTTACTACTTTAACTAACTAGGGTTATCACAGGCCTAATTACTAAAAGATGCAGTGAGATTGTTCCACAGCCACAAGCCCTGCAGACCATCCAAGTTACCCAGGTCGAAAATTAGGGGTTGAATTCAGGTGGGTACATCGCCCAGAAGACAAATGTACCCTTAGGTGACTTAGAGGGTCCAACACGCGACGGTGCGCTGGAAATGTGTCCTACTCGACGGCAGGCTACAGATCCCAAGAGCGCCCAGGTAACGAGATTGCCCGTAGCTGTGTCATCTCTCATGACTACTGTGTTATTCTAGTTATTAACCTTAATCCATTTTAGTAGGTACTCCTGACCGTGGTACTCAGGAGTCCCCTCCTAAACATGATGCAAGACAGGACAAGTGGATTTAACAAATAAGCAAGAAAGAACTACCCACGGTGTCAAGGCAAGTCAAGGTAAGTTAGCCGTCGCAACAGTATCAAGATAAATCATGTCAGGGTACTTGTCAGGAGTGCGCCACGACGGGCCACTATCATGTCAGGTTGGTCATGCAGGAGTGCACCACTACGGGTCACTGTGTTGCTAGTTCCTTGTCATACCATGCCATGTACAATAGTCATTCCAAATATATAAGTAAAATCAAGTTCATGACAAAAGGCGTAAGGATATAAAATGGGCATAAAATATCTAAAAAATATCAATATACAGGGCTATAGAAAAGCCAAGCTTAAAGAAAGAAGACTACAACTCCAAGAGCCAATGGGTTAAGCAAGGGGTCAGGGGGGAGCAGCGTACGCGAAAAGTCCACACGCCAGAGAGCAGTAGGTGAAAGTCACGCACGCTTCAGGGAGCAGCGTAGGTGAAAAGTCACGCACGCTTCAGGGAGCAGCGTAGGTGAAAAGTCACGCACGCTTCAGGGAGCAGCGTAGGTGAAAAGTCACGCACGCTTCAGAGAGCAGCGTAGGTGAAAAGTCACGCACGCTTCAGGGAGCAGCGTAGGTGAAAAGTCACGCACGCTTCAGGAAGCAGCGTAGGTGAAAAGTCACGCACGCTTCAGGGAGCAGCGTAGGTAAAAGTCACACACGCTTCAGGGAGCAGCGTAGGTGAAAAGTCACGCACGCTTCAGGGAGCAGCGTAGGTAAAAGTCATGCACGCTTCAGGGAGCAGCATAGGTGAAAAGTCACGCATGCTTTAGGGAGCAGCGTAGGTGAAAAGTCACGCACGCTTTAGGAGATACGCTTCCAACAGGAAGCGTACCCAAGTCTGCGTACGCACGCTAAAGAGCGCGCGCAGCTTAGTGTGCGTAAGCTAAACAGCTCTGCACACTGCTCACTGTCTTCTCCAAACAGCAAGAACACCATGGTTGAACTCAAGGCTACACAGCATCATAACTTGGTCATCCGAACTCCAAATCCGGATTTCCAAAGTTCCAATCAGGGTGGAATTGAACCCTCTTCCACATGGAAACATCAAACCCATAAAAATCCAACTTAAATAGATCAAAACCATACAAAACCGAAAATAGGGAAAACCTAGATCTAGAACAATGGAGACTCCAAATCACAAAATGCTAAGTTCTAATGTTGATCACCATGTCCTAAACTAGCAAATGGACAAATAAAAGAGGGTTCTCAAGTGGTGGCAAGATGCACTTGCCTAAGGGTGGGTTGTGTAGAGGAAGGAGAAGAGAGTGTGTAGAGGAAGGAGAAGAAAAATTTAATGGAGGTTATGAGGAAGAGAAAAAGTTGGTAGAGTTTTAAAGAGGTGGGATGTGGTGTGTTGAGGGTAGAGTGTAGGTTAGGTGATCCTATGCACAATAAACCAAATCAAACCAACCCAATCCAAACCAATTTAAAACCGAGCCATGACAAAACCCAAAATAGAGTACCAAAACTCCACAAGTTGAGAAATAAAAATACATGCCAAAATCCAGATACGAGTATAATACAAAATATGGGAATACGGGAAATGAGGGTGACAACTCTACCCACCTTAAAGAATTCCGTCCTCGAAATTTAAAAGGAGCTAGAGGTCGTCACGACAAGCTACACTAAGCACAGGCAAGTTACACTAAGCAGTTCAATCATGCAATCATACAATGCAGCAAGGAAGGAAAACGTAAGGCATAAGAAAGAATTATACCTCACGAGGAAAACAGGTAGGGATATCGCGATCGGATGTCGTCCTCACGCTCCCACGTTGACTCGCCTAGAGAGTGATGCCCCCAAGCAACACGGACTAATTTAATAGTCTTGTTCTTGAGTGTCTTCTCCCTCCGGTCCAATATAGACACGGGCCTCTCTCATACGAAAGGTTGGTACCAACAACCAATTCGAATGGTCTAGGATGGCTCGGGTCCGGAATATACCGTTGTAATTGGGACACATGGAATACATCATGCACCTCACTTAGCGACGGCGGAAGAGCGAGACTATAGGATACATCTCCTACTCGCTCTAGAATATCGAACGACCCTATATACCTAGGACTAAGCTTTCTCCGTACGCCGAAGCGAATGATGCCGCGGTTAGACGATCCTAAGGAATACATGGTCACCGACAGCAAATTCTAAGGGACGTCGATGAGCATCGGCCCAGTGGCGCTGGCGGTCCTGGGCAACTCGGAGGTGATCTCTGACCTTCTTGACCACTTCAACCGTCTGGGAAATCAATTCGGGTCCGAGCATCTGCCTCTTTCCGACATCGTCCCATGCTAGCGGGAATCTGTATTCCTGCCATAAAGAGCCTCGAAGGGTGCCATCTGGATACTAGCCTGATAACTGTTGTACGAGAATTCCACCAGGTGCAGATGATTCTCCCATGAACCACCGAAGTCGAGCGACAGGATCTCAATATATCTTCAAGGGTCTGGATTGTGCGCTCTGATGACCATCGTCTGTGGGTGATAAGCTGAGCTGAATTGAAGGTGAGTCCCCAAACTCTTCTGCAAGCTGCGCCAAAAATGTGATGTGAATCTTGAATCCCTGTTCGAGGTGATAGACTGGCACACCGTGAAGCCTGATAATCTGCCTGAGATCATCTCTGCTAACTGCGCCGTCGACTGCCCAACTCTGAATGGGAGAAAGTGTGCACCTTGTAAGCCTGTCCATAATTACCTAAATAGCATCTCTGTCGGCCGGAGATCTGGGCAATCCGGTCACAAAATCCATGGTTATATGCTCCCATTTCCATTCTGAGATCGGTAAGGGTTGAAGAAGTCCAGCGGGCCTCTGATGTTCAGCTTTAACCTGTTGGCAAACCAACACCGAAAGACAAACCGGGCTATCTCCCTCTTCATGCCATTCTACCAGAACATGCTGACGAATATCACGGTACATCTTCATACCACCCGGATGAATAGAATATGTGAACGTAGGCTTCTGCCATGACTTCCTGTCTGATATCTCCACTGGGTACATAAAGACGAGTACCGTGCCGAAGTGTACCATCTTTATGGATACATAACTCTGGCCTTCTTCCTGCTTCACATCTGCTCTGAGTTGCTGGATCTTGGAATCTGTTGACTACGCCACCCGGATTCTCTCAACTATGCTGGACTGAACCTGTAGACTGGCCATCAATGCCACGCTTGTTGGAAGAACCACTTCAATTCCCATCTTCTGAAGATCTGCTAATAATTCTGGTTGCGCTGTCAGAAAATAAACTCCGGCTCTCCTGCTCAATACATCTGCTACAACGTTGGCCTTTCCGGGATGATACTGCAAATCCATATCATAGTCCACTAGTAGCTCGAGCCATCTTCTCTGCCGCATATTAAGGTCCTTCTGGGTGAAAACATACTTCAGGCTCTTATGATCAGTAAAGATCTCCACTCTATCTCCATACAAGTAGTGCCTTCACAACTTCAAAGCAAACACTACCGCCGCGCCAATTCCAAGTCGTGGTCGGGTAATTCTTCTCATGGTCACGTAGTTGACGTGACGCATAAGATATTACCTTCCCATGCTGCATCAAGACACACCCCAATCCTCTGCCTGAAGCGTCGTAATAAACTGTGAATCCTTCGGTCCCATCTGGAAGGGTGAGAATGGGAGCCGTTATCAAACCTCGCTTCAACCTCTCAAATGATTCCTGACACTCTGCTGTCCAAACAAAACGGCACATCCTTGCGGGTCACTGGGTCATTGGCGCTGAAATCCTTACGAAATCTGAAACGAACCGCCGGTAGCCGGCTAATCCAAAGAAGCTGCGAACCTCTGCCACTGAGCTGGGTACCGGCTATGACTCGATAGCCACAATCTTCTGGGGATCCACTTCCACTCCTCCTCGGGTAATGATGTGACCCAAGTACGATATGCGATCGAGCCAGAACTCGCATTTACTGAACTTGGCGTACAACTGATGCTCCCTAAGCGTCTAGAGGACGACTCTGAGATGCTGCTCATGCTCTACTTCACTCTTGCTGTAGACCAGGATGTCATCTAGGAACACGATCACAAATTGATCCAAGCAAGGCATAAAAATGCGATTCATGAGGTCCATGAATACGGCCGGTGCATTGGTCGCTCTAAAGGGCATAACAAGGAACTCCCAATGTCCATACCTCGATCTGAATGCTGTCTTCAGGATGTCCTGCTCTCTGACTCTGATATGGTGGTATCCCGACCGCAAGTTGATCTTCGAGAACACTGAAGCCCCTCTGAGCTGATCAAACAAGTCATCTATCCTCGAAAGAGGGTATCTGTTCTTGATTGTCATCGAATTCAAGGTACGATAATCAACACATAGCCTGGACGTACCATCCTTCTTTTTTACAAGAAGCATCGGGGCTCCCCAAGGTGATCCACTTGCACGGATGAATCCCTTGGTCCTCAGTTCTTCAATCATCTTATATAAAATTTCTAACTCTGAAGGCGCCATCCTGTAGACTCGCTCTGATACTGGTGCTGTTCCGGGAATCAAGTCTATAGTAAACTCAATCTCCCCTCCGACGGCATCCCTGAAAGCTCCTCTGGAAAGACATCTGGAAACTCTTCAACTATCCGGGGTAACTGCACTGCTGTTACTGCCATCCGCAATGCTGGAGAAGATGGCTCCACTGCGCCTCTGGAAAACGAAAACTCTGGCTCGCCGGGGATACTAAAGACAACTCTGCCAATATGGCAGTCTATCCTCATACTGGTTCCTCAACCAATCCATGCCTAGGACTACATCATAGTCTGCCATAAGAAAACTCTATGAATCTAGCGGGGAACTCCCTACCGCTAACTATGATCCGACACGAGGAAAATACTCGATCTACTCCCACAAGGCCATTACCAGTAAGTATATTGAGCCTCACTGATAATGACTCGGGCTCCAATCCTATCCGTGTCGCGAATCATGAGACATAAATGAATGCGATGCACCAGAATCAAATAATACAGACACTGGAGAGGAGTTGACGAGAATAGTACCTGCCACAACCTCATCTGGTGCAATTTTTTCTTCCATAGCCATCATCATGGCCTGACCTTGTCCTCTGGCTGCTGGTCCCCTCTGCTGGAAACCTCTCTGCCTATTCTGGGTCTGAGCTTGGCTTGTACATACTGCTGGGGTGCTGTTGCTGGAATGCCTGAGACTGAGGCGACAAGGGCCTCGAAGACTGATACTGCTGCTGCTAAACTGGTGCTGGGGCCGGTCCTCTCACCGAAGAGCTAGAAGGGTTAGATGTTGATGAACCACCCCTATTCGGGCAAGCCCCTATCCTATCTGCTGCTCCACAAGCCAGGCACAATCCCTGTGCCTGCGACAGTCTGTCACCACATGCCCTGGCTTCCCATAATGAGAACATCCCATCGCGGAAGTCTGCTTCTGCTTCTGCTTCTGCTGCTGCGGGTACATCGGGGTCGAATGCTGAACCGATGTACGGAGGCCGCCCGCCTCGGAGTTCCAATGGTCAATCCCCTAACTGCCGGGACTGGAGCTGATGATTGGTGCATCTGACTGTGGGACGCTTCCTACTTCCGGTCCTATCCACGATCCTATGGAAGGTGTACTCATGCCTCCTAGCTGCTCTCAAGACTGGATCGAACATCTGGTGCTCGAACTGCTCAAACCGCCAACAAGATCTCCAAATGCAGTCCCTGCTGGAACCGCTGGGCCCTATCAAACTCGGTCGCCACCAAGGTGGGGGCAAACCTACTAAGTCTAGAAAACTCCGATGCATAACTGTCGACTGTTCTGCCTCCTTGCTTCAAGTTGGTAAATCTGGTCTGCAGGTCGTACCGAGCCACAGCATCGAAATACTTCGTCTGGAACCTCTCTCTAAACACTGCCCAAGCAATGGGTGCTACTAATCCCATGGCTTGCGCTGCCCACCAACTGCGAGCCAAGTCCAACAACTGCAGGCGTACCACCGCCACCTTCTCATTCTCGGTGTCCTAGCTGCTTCTAGAATCACTCGGTATCCTGAAGCCATGCATCGCGGCAATCGCATCCTCGCTGCCATCGAAGAAAGGAGGGTTCAAGCGCTTGAAGCTGTTAGCCGCCTGGTTCCCTGGATGTCCGCCTCGGGTCAAAGCATCTTGAACTGTCTGGTACAGGGCGTCGCTTCGACGATCCTGGGAAGCTATCAAGGTTCTGATGAGGCCTACTAAGGTACCATCATCTGCTCTGCGGGCTTGGACGGGCCGAACTGGTGACTCTCCTCCAGTAGGTATCACTCTGGAGGCGACTCCGGAATGCTGGGCTTGATCTCCAGGTTGCTGCTGGTCCACGGGAGTGCTCCTCCTTGCTGATTGGCAGGGTCAGGTACAGTGCCGCTGAGGAAGACGACACAGGGAAACAATAAGGAAGGACCAGGACCGATCAACGATACAAGCATGTAATCAGGGCAAGAATTTCAGGGATTTAAAAAATACGGGCGGAGATCAAGGGCGAATACTGATTGAGACATCTATTCGGTAAACCCTCACATTTCTTGATTGACAAGACCTGCATGGGCCACCACTTAAACCGTGTCACGCCCCAGAACCAGAATACTGGAGAGCGGGGGCAGACATAGCCAGCTACGTATATTGAAATGGAGACCACCTCGATATACGGTCACGGCTGTCTAGAAATATGAGGGTTTACTACAAGCCAACAGTCTCTTATGGTCATGAACAAGCCTAATGTCTCAATCATAAGCAAGTAAGTAAGGTCGCAAGATGTATGATCATTAATATACAATAATAAGGCGTCCCAAATATTACATATTCACTGATCATGAAGCTAGTCGTACAAAATACGGGGACTAGCAAGAGTTAAGTCATACATGATCAACCCTAAGATTTGTTAATCATGTTACAGCCCGTAGGCAGACAGTAAGTAAGTGCATCGAGCTAACATTGCTCGTCGGCTAAACGCCTCAAAAGAATAACTTTACAATAGAGTGGCGAACAAAAATAGAAAACCCACTCGTAGCCCGGGTTCCTTCTAGTCGCCACCATTAGGCTGGAAGCTTGGTAGATCCTCAGGAGCTGCTCCGAAATCTGGCCACAAAACCAGCTGGGTCAACCCCAGAAAGAGCAAGTGCCACAAGGGGGCCACGAAATAAGAACAAATCCAGCAATTAGCACAAGAAAATCTAATATTAAACTAGAATTTATGAAAACATGTCAGGATGATATACGATGAGATAACCATGGAACTATTCCGATAGCCAGGTTACGACCCGTAAACCAAACAAGGACCGGGTTGTAACTCTTCATCTGAACAGAAACTTGGTTTCCCATCATTATCGACAAGATAATAATGTAAAAATCAAGACGGAAGCAATCTTATACTGGATCAACATGGCTAACTGGTTATACCTCATTCAATCAATCACGGACAAGCAGATACTACGGCTCTACTTTAACTAACTTGGGTATCACAGGCCTAATACTAACAAGATGCAGTTAGATTGTTCCACAGCCACAAGCCCTGCAGACCATCCAGGTTATCCAGGTCGAAAATTAGTGGTTAAATTCAGGTGGGTACATCGCCCAGAAGATAAATGTACCCTTAGGTGACTTAGAGGTGCAACACGCGACGGTGTGCTGGAAATGTGCCCTACTCGACGGCAGGCTACAGATCCCAAGAGCGCCCAGGTAACGGGATTGCCCGTAGCTGTGTCATCTCTTCATGACTACTGTGTTATTCTAGTTATTAACCTTAATCCATTTTAGTAGGTACTCCTGACCGTGGTACTCAGAGTCCCCTCCTAAACATGATACAAGACAGGACAAGTGGATTTAACAAGCAAGCAAGAAAGAACTACCCACGGTGTCAAGATAAGTCAAGCTAAGTTAGCCGTCGCAACAGCATCAAGATAAATCATGTCAGGTACTTGTCAGAAGTGTGCCACGACGGGCCACTATCATGTCAGGTTGGTCATGTCAGGAGTGCACCCTACGGGTCCTGTCGTGTTATGCTAGTTCCTTTGTCATACCATGCCATGTACAATAGTCATTCCAAACATATTAAGTAAAATCAAGTTCATGACAAAAGGCGTAAGGATATAAAATGGCGTAAAATATCTAATAAATATCAATATACAGGACTATAGAAAAGCCAAGCTTAAGAAATAAGACCACAACTCTAAAGAGCCAATGGGTTAAGCAAGGGGTCAGGGGGCAGCGTACAACGAAAAGTCACGCACGCCAGAGAGCAGCGTAGGTGAAAAGTCAAGCACGCTTCAGAGAGCAGCGTAGGTGAAAAGTCACGCACGCTTCAGGGAGCAGCGTAGGTGAAAAGTCACGCACGCTTCAGGGAGCAGCGTAGGTGAAAAGTCACGCACGCTTCAAGGAGCAGCGTAGGTGAAAAGTCACGCACGCTTCAGGGAACAGCGTAGGTGAAAAGTTACGCACGCTTCAGAGAGCAGCGTAGGTGAAAATTCATGCACTCTTCAGAGAGCAGCGTAGGTGAAAAGTCACGCACCTTCAGGGAGCAGCGTAGGTGAAAAGTCACGTACGCTTTAGGGAGCAGCGTAGGTGAAAAGTCACGCACGCTTCAGGGAGCAGCGTAGGTGAAAAGTCACGCACGCTTCAGGGAGCAGCGTAGGTGAAAAGTCACGCACGCTTCAGGAGACACGCTTCCAACAGGAAGCGTACCCAAGTCTGCGTACGCACGCTAAAGAGTGCACGCAGCTCAGTGTGCGTAAGCTAAACAGCTCTGCACACTGCTCACTGTCTTCTCCAAACAGCAAGAACACCATGGTTGAACTCAAGGCTACACAGCATCATAACTTGGCCATCCGAACTCCAAATCCAGATTTCCAAAGTTCCAATCCGGGTGGAATTGAACCCTCTTCCACATGGAAACATCAAAACCCATAAATATCCAACTTAAATAGATCAAAACCATACAAAACCAAAAATAGGGAAAACCTAGATCTAGAACAATGGAGACTCCAATCACAAAATGCTAAGTTCTAATGTTGATCCCATGTCCTAACTAGCAATGGACAATAAAAGAGGGTTCTCAAGTGGTGGCAAGATGCACTTGCCTAAGGATGGGTGTTGTGTAGAGGAAGGGAAGAAGAGAGTTGTGTAGAGGAAGAAGAAATTTAATGGAGGTTATGAGGAGAGAGAAAAAGTTGGTGGGTTTTAAGAGGGTGGGATGTGTGTGTTGAGGGTAGAGTGAGGTTAAGTGATCCTATGCATAATAAACCAAATCAAACCAACCCAATCCAAACCAATTTAAACCGAGCCATGACAAAAAACCCAATACGAGAAATAACCAAAACTCCACAAGTTGAGAAAATCAAATATATGCCAAAATCCAGATACGAGTATAACGAATAAATACGAGAATACGGGAAATGAGGGTGACAACTTACAACACGAAATCGAGATAAGATAATTAACTAAAGTTAATAATCTTATTATAATGTTTCACGTATCCATCTTGTCAATTTCACGATATGAGATCACTGGAATTGACTGATCTCAGTTTCGTTGTACTAATCCCGAAATACGAACATTATAAGAATTATTATTAATTAACTATAAAAAGGTTAAACTCAGAGAACTATCAACAAACATTGTCGGACGATGAAATAAACATCACAACGTGTCCAATGCTCAAATTAGCTAGGATAGCCTACCCGTCGGCCCAATTTGGACACCACAAAAAAAGTAATTTTGGGTCAAAACGGTGTGTCCGTTTCGGAGCGTTTTACACCGAAAAACGTGCAAGAAAATAGTCTATAAATGTAAACCCCCCAAATTTCTACTATTTTTTTAAAATTGTACTGATTTAAAATTTTATGTACGTCGCGTAGTCGTATTGTACGTCGGGCGCGAAAGTTCATTTTTCGAATTTGCTCGACAAGTGCGAATATGTGCGAGCGTACATAATTTTGAAAAATATTTTTATTGGTTTCAAAATAATATACTTAATAACTATTTTGTTAATATTCCAAAATTTTCAGTTTGTTATTTAATTATAAAACCTTTCATTTATACAGCATAATAATAAATAAAAGTTTATTTTAGAAAATATACTTATGTAAATATTATTTGGTCATAGATAAATAGTTCGTATTATTTATTAGTTTATTTTAAAAATAATGTAATTTTGAAATTAATATTATTAGTATTTTGGAAAACATAATTTTGAATTATTATGGCGATTTAAATCTTGATTTAAAATTATGGATTTATTTAAATAGTTAAATATTTGCAATTTGATTTATCTATTTGAATTTTTAAACTAAAATTTAATTTAATTTAAATTGGATTTGTATTTGAAATTGAATTTGGCTTTGATCAAATAAATTTGGATTTATTTAAATAAATATACGATTTATCAAAAAGGGTTTAAATCTTTTCCTAGTCCATATCAAACTGGAAATTTCCACATCCTATAAATAGGCAGGTACTCCTCCATAAATTTCACACATTCACAAATTACTCCACAAATAAATTCCAACCACCGTGCATCGTGTCTGTGTTCCCTCCCCGTCTTATCTATTTTTTTACAATACAATTAATTCATTCGTGTCCGACAACCCCGGACACTGACCCGTCCGTGTTTCGCACGACACGATACAGACTCCGTAAACAGTTCTAACCCTAAACCTAGTTTTGGCCACAACCCCCTGAAGCATCACCGCCATCTTCCCTGGATCACCACCCCACGACGCCATCAGCCGACCCTGTCGCGTCCGCCAGACTCCGACCCGTTCCCTGTTCCCTCTTCCGACAACCCAGCCAACCCGACTCCCCTCTTCCAATCAACCCGAGCCCTGCAAATACTACCATCACCACTCACAGAAACTGCCACCGCGAGCTGCGGCCATCCCCAGCCATCTGACGCCCCATCGGCCATTTCCGGCCATATGCCCCGACCACGCCTAACCCAGCATAACCACCACCCTCACCATCAACACCACCACGATCGGCGCCCTCTCCCCGCGGCTATCCCCGCTTCGATCACCCAAACCACCACTATCGACCCACCGGTCCAGACCCGAACCACCACCGGACCACGCCCAAATCAACCACCTAACAAAGAAGGAAGAAGAAATAAACCCTAACCCTAACCCATACCTCTCCAGTGCGCCGCCCACGCCGTATGGACGATGATCGGACGCCACCAGCGACGTCTTCCCTCACGTCGGGTCCCCTTTGGCTCCCGCCGCCTCCACCGGAAACACCCCGTGCCGAACAACTCCGCCGCGACACTCGCCCCACGGATCCATGTCGCGCAGCCGCCCTTCCCGCAGTCGCCGCCATAGCTCTCTTCTTCCAGCTCCCTTCTCCGACCCAGCCCCGATCCTCTCGCCTCCTCCGATGATCCCCCGGCCGAGGAACCCCCCTCCGTCTTCCTCTTCCGATCATCCTCCGCTCCCCCGTCCTTTTTTCCCTCACTCTCTCTCTCTCCTCTTCTAGTAAAGGAGGGGGGAGCTGTGGTTTGGGATATTTTGTTTTGTATTTTTGTGTGTGTATTTTTGTTTTGTATTCTTTTGCTTGTATTTTGTTTTGTATTTTTTAAATGTTCCCTTCTTTTTATTATCAGTTATTATTATATTATTATCATATTTATTATTATATTATATTTTCTTTCTTTCTTTCTTTTTATGTTTATTTATTGATATTATTATTATAATTATTACTATTATTATTATTATATTATTATTATTATTCTTTTCTGTTCTTTACTTTTGTTGCAATGATGCTAAATGTTAGTTTTAATATACTATTATTATTATCATTATTATCTTTACAGTTGACTAAAATTTATTTGTAATATTAGTTATTGTTAACTTTCGTATATATTATTAGTAGTACTCCTAATCCATATGTATTATTATTGTAGTATTTGTGAAATAATAACATCTGTCTAAAAATCCTACTTTGACAAAGTAGGGTAGAAACATTATTATTGTATTTCTAACTTTTCAAAATAAAATATTTGGCTTAGAGGCTAAAGTATTATTATTTCGGTGGTATTTTAAAACTAAGCTTTTGATCTAAAATATGGTTTTAGAATCCCTTAAATATATTATATTATTATAAAATATTAGTTTGAACAAGACCAGAATTTGTTTTGAGCCTAAAATGATTTCTTAGAATTTTAATATCTATCTAAAAAGTATTTGACTAGTATATATATATATATATATATATATATATATATATATATATATATAGATATATATATATATATATATATATATATATTTATACAATTCCTTCGAATATCAAACCTTGAACATGACTGATTATTTCTTCTTTTCTCGCGATTTCGGATTCCTACATATTAACCCTAGCCATTTTGACTATTCCAAACTCAATGACCTGGTCTGTCCCACCATCTGAGGGCATCATGCGTAGTTGTAACACGAAGTCATATCTTGTGCCACCTTTATTGCACCACAACTGGGCAGCTCACCAGGCGACCCCCAGGCAAGTATACCTTGCTAATTAAACTGTCAATTATTTATTTACTGTATTATTTACTTTATTTCATATTGTTAGTTTCCTTTGATATAAACTGCGCGTCCAAGCCACACTTGGGTGCAAGCGACTTTATTAGTCGTTATTTTATTTTATGCATGATGACTAGTGTTAGCGGACTACCTCCTTGTTTGGGGATATCCTTATATCTCCTTTGGCCATGACACCTACACTACACGGTTTGAGACATTTTGTTAGGGGTACGACTTATGGACTGGCCCTCTTTAAAGTCAGTGTGCGGATAGATGATCGTAACTGCTATGACTAGGATTTTAGAGACTCAAGCAGTTACAAAACTGGACGAGCCATGGACATGATTTGAACAGTGTGGGATATATTGGGGGTGGACACTCGCTAGTGCGTATGGGAAGCCAAACAGGTAAACCACAGTCTCCGGATGGAACTGTGGCGATATATTTGCAGATACCCTATGACGTTTTGGACGTTACGGCCGGATACAGATGACTGGATGCCAGTTACGTACACATAGCCTAAAATCCCACCCATGCGCATGAAAGTTGTCCTCTAAATTGTACTTTAGGTGGTTTGAATATCCTTTGCATATTTATGTCTAGTTTATATATTATTTTATTCTGACAGTTCATATTAGCTTGTTCTTCCTGTATCTTGCTACGTCCGTCTGAGGACCTGGTTTTTCCCCAGGTGTGTGTTCATATTTTCTGCAGGTGTTCTAGCCAAGGTCGTGGTCTTCTCCATTTCTTCGAAGACGATTGCGCTTGGTTCGTCTTGCCATGTTTTATCGCTCAATTTCTTGTATATTTCTTCGTTGAGATAGGGTAGTGGACTTTGTCTCGTCCAACGATTGTATCATAAATATTCGAGTTGATATTTATATATTTTCTTTTATTGTGGATGAGATTTAGTTTGTCTTGGATTACTGTATTTTACAGCTTATGTATTTATACGAGGCCTACGTACTTCGTATGAATACAGCTGGCATGTCTACGTACTTAGTCCTACGTATATGGGACTGGGGCGTTACATGTTTTTGTGGTGGTCCATGCAGGTCAAGATAAATTGTTTGGTTACTTTACCGTACCAAGCAAGCTGCGTATAGGATTAGAGTTAGGATTCATCCACACTTGGTTGCCTTCTCGCTTGACTCCTCGATTTGCATCTTATTTGATTCCCTCCACCGTTAATTCTTATCCTTCTTTCGTGCTTGATGTTGGTTAGAAAGGTAATCCATACTAGGTAGATTTGCCCATGTCCCATCACCCTACTAGTTTAACTCTTGTAAGTTGGATAGAATGACTTATGACCTAGAAATTCCTTTGTCCTTGTGACTATTAGCAAGATCACTTAGGTTCTAGAATTTAGAGGACCCTAACCCATCTAGTCAACCAAAGACTTGGACAATAGACTATAGGACGACTGTTATAGAGACCAACATAGGATATAACTTAGAGTTTTAAGGAGTTTGAACTAATTCTACTCTAATCAATCTAAATCTCACGTGCCGATATTCTATTATCTAGACTAATGATGCTAATATAGCCTAGTATTGCAAGCTAATCTTTATCGAGCTTGATCAAGGCATATGCTATAGAGTGGCCACTCACTAGTATAATGTCTTATTAGAACCGGTGCATGATGGTCTGATCAAACCAAGTGCACTTTGGTTCGCTTTATTATCGTTCTACGTGGATAGGGACATAGCTAAACTTGTTCTCTAGGGTCCCATCCGCGACAGCCTTGACAATTCTTTTGAATTACTCACTCGCCTTTGAACCACATATTGGTATTCGAAAACAACTTCTTTGGACTCATATTTGTTTTCGTCTTTCACTTATTTAGACGAAGACTCGCACCTAATAGAAAGACCCAAAGATCACCTTTAGTTATCCCCCAACTATTGCCTAAATAGTTAGCCATCGATCAACCGATGGGACTATATCCCCATCTCGAGTTACTTGTCCTTTCCCTTAACTCTAGATTCATTATCGCGACCATCATTCATCCCTAAATTAAATTCGTGATTTATTTTTCGTAGTTATCGAAGTCACAATTTTCTAATGCACATTTGAACGTCGTGATTTGATTGCTCCTCATGATATACCCTGTACCTTCTCAACCCCTACTATTTTAATTTGAGGACGAAATTCTTATAGTTGGGTAGGATGTAAAACCCCTAAATTTCTACTATTTTTTTAAAAATTTGTACTGATTTAAAATTTGTATTGTACGTCGTGTAGTCGTATTGTACGTCGGGCGCAAAAGTTCATTTTTCGAATTTGCTCGACAAGTGCGAATATGTGCGAGCGTACATAATTTTGAAAAATATTTTATTGGTTTCAAAATAATATACTTAATAACTATTTGTTAACATTCCAAAATTTTCAAGTTGTATTTAATTAAAAACCTTTCATTTATACAGCTATAATAATATAAAAGTTTATTTAAAAATATACTTATGTAAATATTATTGGTCATAGAAATAGTTCGTAATTATTTATTAGTTTATTTTTATATAATAATGTAAATTTTGAAATTAATATTATTAGTATTTTGGAAAACATAATTTTGAATTATTATGGCAATTAAATCTTGATTAAAATTATGGATTTACTTAAATAGTTAAATATTTGCAATTTGATTTATCCATTTGATTTTTAAACTAAAATTTAATTAAATTTAAATTGGATTTGTATTTGAAATTGAATTTGGCTTTGATCAAATAAATTTAGATTTATTTAAATAAATATACGATTTATCAAAAGGGTTTAAATCTTTTCCTAGTCCATATCAAACTGGGAATTCCCACATATAAATAGGCAGGTATCCTCTAAATTTCACACATTCACAAATTACTCCACAAATAAATTCCAACCACCGTGCATCGTGTCTGTGTCCCCTCCCGTCTTTCTTTTTTTTTACAAGTACAATTAACTCATTCGTGTCCGACAACCCGGACACCGACCCGTCCCGTGTTTCGTACGACACGATACAGACTCCGTAAACAGTTCTAACCCTAAACCTAGTTCTCGCCACAACCTCCCGAAGCATCACCGCCATCTTCCCTGGATCACCACCCTACGGCGCCATCAGCGACCTGTCGCGTCGCCAGACTCCGAACCGTTCCTGTTCCCCTCTTCCGACAACCCAGCCAAGACTCCCCTCTTCCAATCAACCCGAGCCCTGCCTATACTACCATCACCACTCACAGAAACCGCCACGCGAGCCGCGGCATCCCCAGCCATCTGACCGCCCCTTCGGCCACTTTCCCCAGCCATATGCCCCGACCACGCCTAACCCAGCATAACCACCACCCTCACCATCAACACCACCACGATCGGCGCCCTCTCCCCGCG
>JANAVB010025204.1:0-62500 GCA_029216955.1 Iris pallida
TTTGTAAAATTGGTTACTTAGTGTTCTGTATTTAGGTGCAGGGCAGTCGTGCCTCTGACTGGAACGTTCCGAGACTTTTAGAAGATCGTCTGCAGCATAGTTTAGGATTTTAATCTATAAATGTGTTGTAAGGGCATAAGCCCATTTTTCAGTTTTTCTGGGCCTGTATTGTGTAGCTTAGGAGTAGCGTACCTCTTTTTGTGTTATGTTTGAAATATCGCTTTAGTGTATCATTAGAAATGTTTTTTTCTAAAAAAAAATAATATTTTCTCACATTAATTAAGAACGTCGTAAAAATACAAGCTTTATATTATATCGACAACTTCACGTTTTATCATTAAAAGGGAAAAACATAGTTAAACGTCGTAAAAGTACAAGTTTTATACTTATACGACAACTTCATATTTTATCATTAAAAGGGAAAAAACATAATTATATATATTTATATTATATATATATATATATATATATATATAGATATATATAATATATATATATAATATATATATATATATATAAGGAATGATGCAGCTCCCCCCTCTCCTCCTTCCTCTCTAGTCCCCCTGCTCCCTGCCGCCCGGTGGCCCTCCCGGCCACCGTCGCGTAGTCCCAGCCGGCCGCCCTCCTCTCCACTCCCCCGTCACCTTCTCCCTTTCCCTCTCCTTCTTCTACGCCTCCGCCTCCACCGTCCTCCCCCCCCGTCCTCCTCCCCCATCACCCTCTTCTTCTTCCTCTCCACTCCGCCTCCAGCACCCCCTCGCCCTCTCCTCTGTTCCCTTTCCCTCCACCCCCCGTTCCTGCCTCCCCTCTGCCTCCTGCATCCGCCAGCTCCTCCACCCGCTCCCCCCTTTTTCTCTCGCCCTCGCCGGCCGCGAGATTGCTATCTAGCCGCCCCCACATGGTCGCGCCTGATGGTCCGTCCCCGCCCCGTGGTTGCCTGACCTGTTCATCCTGATGGGCATCGCCCCTCCGCCCGCAGTCGCCGTGGCCGCCCCTTGACCTGGCCCACCGCCCTCCTTTCCGTCAGCCACCGCCCCTCCGCCGCTTGCCCCTCTTTTCCTCCTCTTCTGCTCACGCCCTCCTCCTGCAGCTGCCGCCCCTCGGTCGGTCCTCGACCTCCCCCCAGCCATCCACTCTCCCCCTTGGGCGGAAACTTCGAATTCAAATTCAAAGTTCCCCTCTGTTGCCATAAAAAAATCAAAGACAGGTATTACAGAACACTGAAATTGATTGCAACTCGCTTGTACAAAGAAAAGTCTAAAAAAAAATCCTAGGAAACAATCTAAGTACAATTGTTTAGTTTTGATTCTGGGGGGTGACGGTGGAGGCTCGAGAAAGGGCTATCAACTCTGCCTTACTCCGTGGACTATCTGACGCAGTCTTTAATCTTGAAGAAATTGCCTTCTTGAAGGTTGCCAGCCTTAGATTGCTAACCATTTGCATGGGTGTGGTGCCCTGCTATTTATAGTAATTTCGAGATGAAGGATATTTTGAGCCGTATAGATAGCCACGTGGCAAATCCCCGGCCACATGGCCGTAATCTTGCCTCGAGACTCGGTCATGACTGATAGCTAGGGATTTGTCAGGATTTGTTGTATTTGTCGTTGTAGCAAATCTGAGCAGTTGAAACCTGGTCAACTTGTCACATGCATCAACTAATCTTCTGTGGCGAGCCGCATGAAGGATGTCTCCTCGGCCGAGCTGCATGAGAAATGTCTCATGGCTTAGCCGCATGAAGGACGTCTCATGACCGAGCCGCATGAAGGAATGTCTCATGACCGAGCCGCATAAGGAATGTCTCATGACCGAGCCGCATGAAGGACGTCTCATGACCGAGCCGCATAAGGATGTCTCATGACTGAGCCGCATGAAGGATGTCTCATGACCGAGCTGCATGAGAAATGTCTCATGACCGAGCCGCATGAGGAATGCCTTCTGACCGAGCCGCATGAGGCCATCTCATGACCGAGCCGCATGAGGAATGTTTCATGAGTAAGCCGCATGAAGGATATCTTCTGGCTGGATGGGTATGGGGGCCCTAGGAGAAGGTGCTTACCGAATGTCACGATTTGAGAGAGTTTCGTTTGTCTCCCTCTTGACTTCTCGAAAAAATGAATTTGACGACCCTCCCTTGGCGATTGTTGGCACTGCAGATTATGGATCTCCTTGTTCGAAGAAGATTTGACGGTGGACTCCTTCAGAAGATTGTTATGCGCTTGATTGAGACGTTGTGCCTAACTGAGATATCTGAGTAATGCATTTAGTTGAGAGCAGGCCATTACAACGTCTTCAATTGGTATCATGTTTCCGAGATGATGTTGGAAAGACCAGTAGGTCGCAGTCGCTGGAACACAGACTGCCTTGATAGTTGAGCTATTGTCTTGTGGCGCGGCAGTTGATGATGGCTTGGGTGATGATGTCTTGCAAAGGGCTCAATCGCACGCCAAGGTTGCTTCTCTCTTCTTGCGTTTGTGAGTAATCACCTCTCGCAAGTTGCTAGCAGATTGATCTACCTTCGTATCCGGTTTTTGGGCCCGGGTATCCCGAGCGCCCAGGTGCGTAGGTATCATATTTGCTCCCTGATCTGAGGCTAGTAAAAGCACTTGCTCTCGATCGTTGTAGGAAGACTTTTGGGACCATCATATTTGCTCCCTGATCTGAGGCTAGTAAAGCACTGCGCTTGATCGTTGTAGGGAGACTTTTGAGACCCACTCTGTCCGTTAGCCCTGGGGGACTGGACGCGGATGGTTCTGTACAACTTTCCATCAGGAGCCCGTATAATAGTTAACGGTGCCCGCTGACGGTCAGCAGCTTGGACAGTTGACTGGGCTTGTTGGGCCTGCACTACCCTAGACTTCTTCGACTTTGCACCCGAAGGTGCGTAGTAGGAAGAGTCCAAGTTGGAAGGAGGGAAGGGAAGTTGGTGCCCTTTTCAAAGGAGGGAAGGGGCTCTATATATAGAATGGAGTGAGCCCTTTCTTCTTCTCCTTTCCGATGTGGGACTAAAAGCAATATTTTTCATGCTTCTATAAGACCCCCTTCAAAGTTTTCAAATTGCAAATTTGGAATACTTTGAATAAGAAGCATGGAAAGTTGAGCTGTTTAGGTGTGGCAATCCTATCAGAAGTAGCATGGACGTGATAGGTTTGGGTACTTCTGTTGGAGATTTTATGTGGACTTATCATCCTTGGCATACCTTGGTTTTAGGTACAGATAATAAGTTGAGAGAAGGAACCAATATATTTACTCAGAGGTAATATGGACGTGGTAAATATGAGGTTGATGGTAGAGCTTTCCTACTCAGAGGTGATATGGACATGGTAGGAGTAAACTCGAATGAGGATATATAGAACAACTCAGAGGTAATATGGACGTGGAAGTTCTACGTAACGGGTAATGAATGCCACGGAACAACTGGGTTCCCGAAGCATATGATTGTGAAGAAGGGGTACATGTACTAGAGGACCTAATACAGCATTTGTGGTCAACAGAGGACATTTGTGGACCTATTATCCTTTTTGTGTACTGGCAGTGCGAGTACATATAATAAGTGGAGAGAAAACCAACATATTTACTCAGAGGTAATAAGGACGTGGTAAATATGGGTCTAAAGTAGAGCCTTCCTACTCAGAGGTAATGAGGACATGGTAGGAGTGGGCCTAATGAGGATACACAGAACAACTCAGAGGTGCTATCAACGTGGAAGTTCTATGTATTGGGTGGTTTGTTTGTGATGGACGGAAAAACAACTCAGAGGTAATATGGACATGGTTGTTTTTCCTGTTGGGAATTTTGTGGACCTATTGCCCTTTTGTGCATCTGGAAATACGAGCAAATAGATTTAAATGATATTTTATGGACCTACTACTCTTTGGTACACCGATGGTGTGAGTAATAGATTAGGATAACTTTTATGGACCTATTACCCTTCTGCGTACTGGTGGTGCGGGTAATAGACTAGGATAACTTTTGTGGACCTATTATCCTTCTGTGCACTGGCGGTGCGGGTAATAGATTTGAAACAAAACCCAACAGAGGTGATAGGTTTTGTGGTCTTAACACCGTGTCTTTTATCCCGGGTTGGGGTACAGGTGTTAAGTCGAAAGATTATCGGTATCAGAGGTAATATGGACGTGACACACGATAATCAGGACCAGGAAGTTTGCTCAGGGATAATGACGAACTGGGCAGACTCCTGTGAGGTAAAGCATTAGAGTGGGAGTTCAGAGGTATCATCGTACATGACTCACCACTCAGGGATATGCAATAGAGTGTGAGTTCAGAGGTATCATCGTACGTGACTCGCTACTCAGGGAGATGTGATGGTTTTGAGGGAGTACCAACATGTCCTTTAGACATAGTATTTCTTCAGGAATTTGCCATAATAATATCGGAGTTGACAGCTGTAGAGGCGATCGCCGATCGCTGTCATAATTCAGACCTGGGATAGCCTCCATGTCGTACCCCTTATTTTGTATGAAGTACTTGGCCTGAGGACTATACAGGTAGAGCGGTAGTCTCCCAGTATCAGGTTCAAGATCAAACTCTTGAGGCATGAAGGGTTGAGATCCTTCTTTTAGGCCAAAGATGCTTGAGACTAGGAAGTAGGCGTCTTTAATGGGAGCAAGTCGGCTTGCGGTATGGACGGTTGTCACATCATCAGGAGAGGGACTATCCATCCTTGCAACCAGATACTTTGCGAGTTATGCATCTTCTTCTGCTACCCCCTGCGTGACCGGAGGTTGGGACGCTGTCTTTGTCATGACCCGTACCCACTGTGAGGGTACGAGCACGTAACAACGCCCAGCCTATGCCACAGTATCGGCGGTAGAACGCTGTCCTAGGTTACTATCTAACCAACAACTCACGTAATTATAATGTACTCATCATGATCAACTCCGAACGGAGGACGAGTATAAGATATTGTAACTCAATCACAGTCTAAGCACGATAAGATAACACATAAGAAATAACTAAGAAATAGAAGACAACTACTAAAATAATAACAACTCTCAACAATCTCAGATTCTACACAAGTCTCAATCAACTACAACAAGTTCAACATGAAAAACATATGCTAGTCTACTAAACTAAATCCCGATCGCTCCTGAGTGTCGGGGTCAAAGGTAGCCATCCCGTCTCCGGGTCCATAATATGTAGGGCAAGTGTCCTCAGGTCAATCATCTGTAAAATTTTCAACAGGTCCAGTTAGGACAGGAACGAGCACAATCTCATCTAGAAAACCCAAGTAAATGACAGAGAACTATAAAGCAGTTATAGACAGTTGTATTGATGAACATGGCAGTTTATATTCAGGTGATGGTATAGAGAGACAGATAAGTACAAGGAAAGTAAGTAACTAAACAAGAGAAGAATCATGGCAATAAAGACAGTAAAATAGAAACTAGCTGAACTAGAGTAACATGGTATAAGTCCAGACAGTAAATGTAGACAAGTATAACTCCAATGTAAGTCCAGTACAAGACGAATATAATACAAGATGAATCCAGTACGAGACGATTCTAGTCATAGTGATCAATGATTCCAGGGTGAGTCCAGCCTATACTCTAACAGTGAGTTTTAAAATACCGAGATCGACATGTAAACGGCTGTAGGTAATACGGCACATCACACACCTGGTCGGGTGTGAGATGGCTATCATTCCAGTAGATTCCAGTTGGGAGATTCTAGATTGGGGTATGTCTACATGTCTTACTCAAGTATTTCTCCTTCCAACAAGTACAAGTGATTCCAGAATACGACACGTAAATCGAGATGAGTCCAGCCAACATGGTGATACCAGCAAGTGATTCCAGGGTGATTCCAGTAGGTGATTCTAGTAATAGAAGCCAGACATGATGATACCAGTAATAGAGGCCAGACAATATGGTATATGTGTCGCATACATGAATCTAGAATATCTATACGTGTTGTAACAGAGAATCACATACAGCTAACTAGAACTGAAGTACAATAATTGACAAATAAATGAGAGAACTATCAGAGAATGTACTCGCCTGCTACTCTGAAAAGAGTAGTATAATATCAGATGTCTGCACCGGAGTCACAATATCCTAAACAGAGTAATATGGGTTATAATATGTTTAAAGTAAGATAAGTGAAGTCTACGATGCAATCTACATGATTTCTAGGTCAATCTAGGTCAAAGTCGACTCTAAGTCAAACCTGGTCAACTGTCTAGGTCAAACTAGGCCCAAGTCAAACTTGGTCAACTCTGGGTCAACCCAAGTCAACTACACTAGTCAAACTAGGTCAATTGGTCACAACTAGACTCAATGTTGATTTTTGGTCAACTCTAGTCAATTCTGAACTATTGGGTCAAACCCTGGTCAACACTCTAGTCCATCAAGTCTCACTAGGCCTAACCCAAACCTATACTAGCAATCTAGCACAAGTACAAGCCAAACTAGGCTATCAAGCCAACCACACACCTTAACTGGCATCCATGCCATATACATAGGCTGTATCACATAGGGATACACCCCATAGGCTATGTGCCCTGTATATAGGCTATAGGCCATATAGCTATATCATACATTTCACACTTATAGCCTACTCTCACATATTTCACAAATTAATTATTTATCTAAATTAATAAAGTTAGCACACATTCATACATATATAGGCTACATGATAATATTACATATAGATATGTATGTATGTATATATATATATATATATATATATATATATATATATATATATATATATATATATATATATATATATATATATATATATATATATATATACATTGGGTGATAGGGAGAGGGACACATGTATTTGTGTCCTAGGTGTACATGTAGTCATGTGGGTGTGTGTGTAGAGCGTGTGTGCATGGTGTGTGTGTGTGTGTGTGTAAATATGGAAAAACAGTGTGTGTGAGAGTGTATGAATGAGCATGAGTGTGTGTGTCCATGTGTATGTGGACATGACAGTGGTGTAATGTGTCAATGGTGGTTATGTGATAGGGTGTGTGTATAGTGTTGACAGGAATTGAAGAGTGTCACATGTGTGTGTGTATACATGGTAAACAGTAGGGTGTGTCAATAGGGAATGTGAGAAAAAGTGTGTGTGTGGGTTAACAGTGTCCAGGTTTTAGGTTCTCGGATTGTGATATGTTTCAGAAATTGTGATGTGCAAACAATGTAACTTGGCAATTGACAGTTTGGTAAATCAATGAAATGTGGATAGTGTCTCAGGAATTTAATGTGTGTATGTGTATATGGGCTTTTCTCAGTCGACAGTTGGATAGGGTGTAACCATGTGTGTGTGAGTATACATGTAAGGGCCATGTTCTCAGGTTATGGGTGTGTGTGTAGCATGGTGCATCACACAAGATTTCAGTAAATGGCATGGGGATAGGTGAGTGTACATGTGAGAAGTTTTGTGTGTGTGTGTGTGTCATTAATCAATGAGATGTGAGTGAATCTCAGGAATTGCAATGTGTTAACAGTAAAGTGGCTTAGGAATTCGATGACAGTTCACATTTCAGTCCATTCCAAAACCAACCCAAATCGAAAATCCATTACTCAAATGCAAATCCTAAACCACAGGGATCAATCTAACAGTGACTAACCAATGTTCATGGATTTAAACATAGCAAATAAACTTCAAAATCAGTTTTAGAAGCAAATGAAAGTTCAGAAATCTTAGTTTTCAAGACTGTGTATCAGTCCATATTGCACAGCCCCAAACCACATTCGAATTCCAATACTTGATCACAAAACCTAATCTATCAAGCCAATCCAACCCATCAGTAGTTAGTACATATGTACATGAATCTAACATGATAATTAATATAAAAAAATCAGTCTAAAACAGGGAATTAGAATTAGAATCTCTAACAGTGTATAGAGTGTCATATGACAGTTTATTTATATCAATTAAAGCACCAAAACCCATTCGAAATCCCAAGACCCTACACCAACCTATAATCAACATTGTAGTAATGTATTTACACCTGTGTGAGTGATTTAACATGGCATTTAAACAGGAAAAATCAGTTTAAAATGGTATTAAACTTCAGAATTTTCAAAACAGGCAGTAGGTATCAGTCCAACAGTGTTTACATATCAATTCATTCAACCAAAACTCCATTCGAAACCTAAAAACCTAACACTAGCCAGCAATCAACTTTGTAGAAGTCTAATGCACTTGTAATGGCAGTTTAAAACATCACAAATCAGTTTAAATATGGAAATCAACTTCAGAATTTCGAAACAGACACATGTATCAGTGGTTTTGGGGAAAATGACATTCGAAAATCAAAATCGTGATAATATTAGGAATTAAAGGTTGGTAAACAATAGTGTAGGTGTCATAGGGCCACACGAGTCTTGTGGTGTCCCCACGATAGGACACGGAGTGTCCAATCATGTTCGAACACACACGGACACTCGCACAGGCACACAACGTCGTGCACGCGTGCATGTGTGTCCAGTGCACGACACAGGCCACGTGGAGACACGTGGCCGTGCACACGTGTATGCCTAGGGTAGGGGTACATGTCTATGTGCCTAAAACGTGTCCACGTCACGTGTCGTATCGGTTTTTAAGCCGTGTCAGTGGCGCGAAATTGTGCGTGCACAGCCCGCACGCGCGGCCAGTGCGGCCAGTGCGAGGAGGAGAACTCATCGCACACTGCACCATATGGGCTTAAATTTTGGGAGAGTCATGTCAGTCAATGCCCTGACATCCTCCTAAAATTTGGCGTGTCTCCGTGTCCGACACAGTGAGTTATCCAGCCCGAGATGCAGACAGTGCACGTGTTCTCGTGCGCGTCCAATACCAAATCCGACACAAAAACGACACCAAAACACAAAACACTCTTCACAAAAATTAATGTACATATTTAGATCTAAAAATTCATGTAATTAGATTTACAAAAATTGAAAATAAATTCCTAAGTAACATTTAATCAAACACCTATACGTACACTATGACACGTGTCCGATACTGACACGTGTCCGATACGGACACTAGATGGACACGAAATTGACCCAAACTTCAGGGAAAGCTAGGGGACTCCTAGATCTAGCCCTAAATGCAAAGAAAGCAGAATATTAGATTAATTTGTGGAGTTTTACCTATAGGTGCAAAAACCAAGAAAGAGCTTCAAATGAGGGGTGTTCTCCTTGATGGCCAAATGCTCCAAATTGATCCAAGGCTGAGATTACTCTCCATGAATAGCAAGAGGAGGTTAATTAGAACCTAATGCAAAAGATTTGAGCCAAAAAGGACTAAATGAGAAAGTTATGGATTGGGGAAGATGGCTCTTTACCTCTTTCTTCAATTTGTTGAAATATAACAAAGAGGCAAGAACAATCAATGAGGAGATTATTTATAGGGTGGGGGAGCCCTATGGCTGGTCATAAAGTAGAAATTAGGGTTAGGGTTTAGTCTAATGGGCTATGGGCTTAAGTCACAAGTCCTTAAGTCATGAAGTCATAAGTCATTTCATTAAATCTTAAGTCATGACTGAATTTCACTAAACCTAATCCTCCTATTCCAAAACTAAATTCTAAGTGACCAAAATGGGTTAACTCAAGTTAGACTAGGGTTACCATAGCTAGGGTTAGGTTTTAGGCTAGTCTACAAGTCTCTATAAGTCAAAGTCACAGATATCAATCACCAATTCAACAATTAATAAAATAATTCAAATAAGTCAAAATGACCAAATTACCCCTAGGCTAAAAATGATAATTAAATCATCCTAATGACATGGTTAGGCTCTAGGTCAGACAGTTTCTCGGATTTCACTAGCAGCACATCAAAATTATAAGTCATGACTTAAAACAGTTTTTAAATAGTTTAAAAATAATTAAAAATCACCAAAAATCATAATATGAATAAAAATCAATAAATAATAATTATAATTACAAAATTTTAAAATTATTCTTATCTGAAAAACTGGGTGTTACAATCCTACCCCCCTTAGAAAAATTTCGTCCTCGAAATTAAGATGATCGCACCCCTTCTAGGTCAACACCCAACAAATCAAAGTCAATAGATAACATGCAACACAGTCCTACTGGTCGTGATTCCACAGTCTCGAACAGGGTAACTACACTATCTAGCAAATAACAAGCAATATCCTGACAGGTACTAATGGAATCACACAACAAGATGTAAAGAAGAACAGGAAGAACAGACCTGCTAACCCGTCACCCGTAGCGTCGGTCTACTCGACTGTCAGCGCAAAAGCCCTGCCCCTCTGGGATGTATCCCTCTGATGGTGCGGGGTATGGTGCTGCGCTACTGGTGTCCTAGCTCCCTCTACCTAATCCATGACACTCAAGTAATATCCACCCTGATATTCCACTCAATATACTAGGGCACCATCTATATGGTATCTATTCTGCAATCTGATAATCATACCCGTCTATCCAGAACCATGTTACCAGAATCCTCGTCACACCAGTAAGTATGGCTGCGATAATCCATAGAGTCCACAACTAATGTACATACCTCTAGAATCATGGTATTTAAAATTTTCGCATTGTCGCTAGCTTGGCTGCGAAAACTTTAAATTTCCACACCCGAGAAATACATCCAAAATCAGACTCTATCTCATCGCCCAACCAGCTAATACGACTGTAGAAGACTCTAGATTCCATGACTGAGGCAACCTAGCCCATATTGTTATCTTGGTAGAAAATCAAGTCAATAATGAATACCAAGAATCAAGTTCAACGATGAATCAAGGAAGATAGACAGATACTGTCAGAATCAAATTTCGAGATAGCTTATAATGAGATTCTCAAGGGTTATCCCAGGAATCGTCTCAAGTAGTCCTAACTGTGATTGAGTACCTCTCCGTTATAGCCTATCTCTCAATCCTATCGCAGGCTCGCAGTAGTACAACTATGTCGCCGTACCACCACGATATCGTACTAATGCGACTCTCGACCTGCATGGGCCACCACTAAAAATGTGTTACGACCCGCACCCACTGTGAGGGTACGAGCACGTAACAATGCCCAGCCTATATCGCAGTGTCGGCGGTAGAACGTTGTCCTAGGTTACTATCTAACCAACAACTCACGCAATTATAATGTACTCATTATTACCAACTCCGAACGGAGGACGAGTATAAGATATTGTAACTCAATCACAGTCTAAGCACGATAAGATAACACAGAAGAAATAACTAAAATAGAAGACAACTACTAAAATAATAACAACTCTCAACAATCTCAGATTCTACACAAGTCTCAATCAACTACAACAAGTTCAACATGAAAAACATATGCTAGTCCACTAAATTAAATCCCGATCGCTCCTGAGTGTCGGGGCCAAAGGTAGACATCCCGTCTCCGGGTCCATAATATGTAGGGCAAGTTTCCTCAGGGCAATCATCTGTAAAATTTTTAACAGGTCCAGTTAGGACAGGAATGAGCACAATCTCATCTAGAAAACCCAAGTAAATGACAGAGAACTATAAAGCAGTTATAGACAGTTGTATTGATGAACATGGCAGTTTATATTCAGGTGATGGTATAGAGAGACAGATAAGTACAAGAAAAGTAAGTAACTAAACAAGAGAAGAATCATGGCAATAAAGACAGTAAAATAGAAACTAGCTGAACTAGAGTAACATGGTATAAGTCCAGACAGTAAATGTAGACAAGTATAACTCCAATGTAAGTCCAGTACAAGACGAATATAATACAAGATGAATCCAGTACGAGAAGATTCCAGTCATAGTGATCAATGATTCCAGGGTGAGTCCAGCCTATACTCTAACAGTGTGTTTTAAAATACCGAGATCGACATGTAAACGACTGTAGGTAATACGGCACATCACACACCTGGCCGGGTGTGAGATGGCTATCATTCCAGTAGATTCCAGTTGGAAGATTCCAGATTGGGGTATGTCTACATGTCTTACTCAAGTATTTCTCCTCCCAGCAAGTACAAGTGATTCCAGAATACGACACGTAAATCGAGATGAGTCCAGCCAACATGGTGGTACCGGTAAGTGATTCCAGGGTAATTCCAGTTGGTGATTCCAGTAATAGAAGCCAAACATGATGATACCAGTAATAGAGGCCAGACAATATGGTATGTGTGTCGCATGCATGAATCCAGAATATCCATACGTATTGTAACAGAGAATCACATACAGCTAACTAGAACTGAAGTATAGTAATTGACAAATAAATGAGAGAACTATCAGAGAATGTACTCGCCTGCTACTCTGAAAAGAGTAGTGTAATATCAGATGTCTGCACCGGAGTCACAATATCCTAAACAGAGTAATATGGGTTACAATATGTTTAAAATAAGACAAGTGAAGTCTACGATACAATCTACATGATTTCTAGGTCAATCTAGGTCAAAGTCGACTCTAAGTCAAACCTGGTCAACTATCTAGGTCAAACTAGGCCTAAGTCAAACTTGGTCAACTCTGGGTCAACCCAAGTCAACTACACTAGTCAAACTAGGTCAATTGGTCACAACTAGACTCAATATTGATTTTTGATCAACTCTGGTCAATTCTGAACTATTGGGTCAAACCCTGGTCAACACTCTAGTCCATCAAGTCTCACTAGGCCTAACCCAAACCTATACTAGCAATCTAGCACAAGTACAAGCCAAACTAGGCTATCAAGCCAACCACACACCTTAACTGGGCATCCATGCCATATACATAGGCTGTATCACATAGGGATACACCCCATAGGCTATGTGCCCTGTATATAGGCTATAGGCCATATAGCTATATCATACATTTTACACTTATAGCCTACTCTCACATATTTCACACATTAATTATTTAACTAAATTAATAAAGTTAACACACATTCATACATATATAGGCTACATGATAATATTACTTATAGATATGTATATACATATATATATATATATATATATATATATATATATATATATATATATATATATATATATATATATATATATATATATACATTGGGTGATAGGGAGAGGGACACATGTATTTGTGTCCTAGGTATACATGTAGTCATGTGGGTGTGTGTGTAGAGCATGTATGCATGGGGTGTGTGTGTGTAAATCTGGAAAAACAGTGTGCGTGAGAGTGTGTGAATGAGCATGAGTGTGTGTTTCCATGTGTATCTGGACATAACAGTGGTGTAATGTGTCAATGGTGGTTAGGTGATAGGGTGTGTGTATAGTATTGACAGGAATTGAAGAGTGTCACATGTGTGTGTATACATGGTAAACAGTAGGGTGTGTCAATAGGGAATATGAGGAAAAGTGTGTGTGTGGGTTAACAGTGTCCAGGTTTTAGGTTCTCAGATTGTGATATGTTTCAGAAATTGTGATGTGCAAACAGTGCAACTTGGCAATTGACAGTTTGGTAAATCAATGAAATATTGATAGTGTCTTAGGAATTTAATGTGTATATGTGTATATAGGCTGTTCTCAGTCGACAGTTGGGTAGGGTGTAACCATATGTGTGTGAGTATACATGTAAGGGCCATGTTCTCAGGTTATGGGTGTGTGTGTAGCATGGTGCATCACACTCAAGATTTCAGTAAATGGCATGGGGGTAGGTGAGTGTACATGTGAGTAGTTTTGTGTGTGTGTGTCATTAATCAATGAGATGTGAGTGAATCTCAGGAATTGCAATGTGTTAACAGTAAAGTGGCTTAGGAATTCGATGACAGTTCATATTTCAGTCCATTCCAAAACCAACCCAAATCGAAAAGCCATTACTCAAATGCAAATCCTAAACCACAGGGATCAATCTAACAGTGACTAACCAATGTTCATGGATTAAACATAGTAAATAAACTTCAAAATCAGTTTTAGAAACAAATAAAAGTTCAGAAATCTTAGTTTTCAAGACTGTGTATCAATCCACATTGCACAACCCCAAACCACATTCGAATTCCAATACTTGATCACAAAACCTAATCTATCAAGCCAATCCAACCCATCAGTAATTAGTACATATGTACATGAATCTAACATGATAATTAATATCAAGAAATCAGTATAAAATAGGGAATTAAAATTAGAATCTCTAACAGTGCATAGAGTGTCATATGACAGTTTATTTATATCAATTAAAGAACCAAAACCCATTCGAAATCCCAAGACCCTACACCAACCTATAATCAACATTGTAGTAATGTATTTACACCTGTGTGAGTGATTTAACATGGCATTTAAACAAGAAAAATCACTTTAAAATGGCATTAAACTTCAGAATTTTCAAAACAGGCAGTAGGTATCAGCCCAACAGTGTTTACATATCAATTCATTCAACCAAAACTCCATTCGAAACCTAAAAACCCAACACTAGCCAGCAATCAACTTTGTAGAAGTCTAATGCACTTGTAATGGAAGTTTAAAACATCACAAATCAGTTTAAATATGGAAATCAACTTCAGAATTTTGAAACAGACACATGTATCAGTGGTTTTAGGGAAAATGATATTCGAAAATCAAAATCGTGATAGTATTAGGAATTAAAGGTTGGTAAACAATAGCGTAGGTGTCATAGGGCCACACGAGTCTTATGGTGTCCCCACGATAGGACACGGCGTGTCCAATCATGTTCGAACACACATGGACACTCGCATAGGCACACAACGTCGTACACCCGTGCACGTGTGTCCAGTACACGACATAGGCCACGTGGAGACACGTAGCCGTGCACAGTATGTCTAGGGTAGGGGTACGTGTCCACGTGCCTAAAATTTGTCCACATCGCATGTCGTGTCGGTTTTTAAGCCGTGTCAGTGGCACGAAATCGTGCGTGCACAGCCCGCGCGTGCGGCCAGTGCGAGGAGGAAAACTCCTCGTACATTGCACCATATGGGCTCAAATTTTGGGAGAGCCATGTCAGTCAATGCCCTGACATCCTCCCAAAATTTGGCATATCCCCGTGACCGACACAGTGAGTTATCCAGGCCGAGATGCAGGACAGTGCACGTGTCCTCGTACGTGCGTGTCCAACACCAAATCCGACACAAAAACGACACCAAAACACAAAACACTCTTCACAAAAATTAATGTACATATTTAGATCTAAAACTTCATGTAATTAGATTTACAAAAATCGAAAATAAATTCCTAAGTGATATTTAATCAAACACCTATACGTACACTATCACACGTGTCCGATACGGACACCAAATAGATACGAAATTGGCCCAAACTTCAGGGACAGCTAGGGGACTCCTAGATTTAGCCCTAAATGCAAAGAAAATAGAATATTAGATCAATTTGTGGAGTTTTACCTATAGGTGCAAAAAGCAAGAAAGAGCTTCAAATGGGGGGTGTTCTCCTTGAGGGCCAAATGCTCCAAATTGATCCAAGGCTGAGATTACTCTCCATGAACAGCAAGAAGAGGTTAATTAGAACCTAATGCAAAAGATTTGAGCCAAAAAGGACTTGAAATAGAAAGTTATGGATTGGAGAAGATGGCTCTTTACCTCTTTCTTCAATTTGTTGAAATATAACAAAGAGGCAAGAACAATCAATGAAGAGATTATTTATAGGGAGGGGGAGCCCTATGGCTGGTCATAAACTGGAAATTAGGGTTAGGGTTTAGTCTAATGGGCTATGGGCTTAAGTCACAAGTCCTTAAGTCATGAAGTTATAAGTCATTTCATTAAACCTTAAGTCATGACTGAATTTCACTAAACCTAATCCTCCTATTCCAAAACTAAATTCTAAATGACTAAAATGGGTTAACTCAAGTTAGACTAGGGTTACCATAGCTAGGTTAGGTTTTAGGCTAGTCTACAAGTCTCTATAAGTCAAAGTCACATATATCAATCACCAATTCAATAATTAATCAAATAATTCAAATAAGTCAAAATGACCAAATTACCCCTAGGCTAAAAATGATAATTAAATCATCCTAATGACATGGTTAGGCTCTAGGTCAGACAGTCTCTCGGGTTTTACTAGCAGCACATTAAAATCACAAGCCATGACTTAAAACAGTTTTTAAATAGTTTAAAAATGATTAAAAATCACCAAAAATCATAATATGAAATAAAAATAAATAAATAATAATTATAATTACAAAATTTTAAAATTACCCTCATCTGGAAAATTGGGTGTTACAGTCTTGGGCAACTTGACCACCAAGGGTTCAGCTTGAGATATTGACTTGCCTGAGAGTGTTGGATCGACACTTGGCAGCTGGCTCATCTTGGGAAGACGGATGACAATTGGCTCAGCAAGGAACTTTGTGTCTTCCGGTCGCCTTTGAGTGGATTTTGCCAATCAGATTACCATCCGTGTTACAGAGGGCCTTGCATCTTCTTGATGCCTTTGATTGGATTTTGGCAGTCGGATCACCATTGGCCCTATGACAGGTTTTGGCTCCTGGTTGGATCTCAGGAGACGGATGACCATTGGTTCCAACTGCGTAGGTGAGGCAGGAGAACCGAGCACCTCTTTATGCAAGGTTATGACGAGGGGTGCGGCCTTGCCCGGTTTGCGGGCTTGGAGACGAATTCTCAAGGGTTCTTCTGGCCCTGTGATGGCTTCCAGTTCGTTAGTTATATGTTTCCTGGATTCGTCATATAGACAAGCCTCCGAAGAGTAATGAGATTCAACCCCTTTGAAGGGATCGATGTCGGCGAATTCAGTTTTCACGGAACCGTGCTTACTGACATACTTGAAACACTGGTGAAGGGTGGATGGCACGATCATATAGTCATGTATCCATGCACGTCCTAGGAGGATGTTGTAGAAGGTGTCTGTATCTATGACGTAGCAGGTAACTTCCGTCTTCAGGTCACCAATCTGGCACTTCAATCGGATCTTCCCTAGGGGATAGCTTCTTTCCGAGTTAAAACTGCTAATGGCAGTATTGGTCGCTGCTAGCCGGTCATAGGGATGCCAAGAATTTGGAGCAAGCTTTTTCCTAATGATGCTTATTGACGAACCAGGGTCGATATGCATCCGATCCACCTTGATGTCGCCTATGTATCCAGTATAGTACAAGGGATGATCATGCAAATTGGACTTGATCAACATATCCTGTGGAGTAAATACGATGTTGGGCATTGCATCTATGCTATCGCGGCCCTATGGATCTGCTGGTGGTTCTTCCCCTAGAGGCTTGACCTGAGCTAGGTAGGCGTCAGCATTTTGGAGTGCTTCGCTTAATACGACACGAAGATCCTTGGAGAGCCTTAGGAGCTCGTATAACGACAACTTTGTTAGCGTATTAGCCAATTGTGCTAATATGTCAAAATTGTAAGGTCTCTCCACTCCCTGAGGTACATCATTATGGAGTGGCCTGCCAAAATGGGTTTCCTTTGTCTTGGACTTATCTGCCAGTGGAGGCTGAAATGGCCTTGGAACATCAGAGGGAGGCAATATTGGCGGCTGAGGATCTTCGACTGAACTATCCCGTGCAGGCTGGACTTGTGCTCCAGACCGGGTAATAACGGCTACAGCTTCATCAGCTTCGGCTGAAATTGTGTGGTAGGCTCTAGACTTCCTGCCCTTTTTCTTGCTGGTAAGAGATGACACCTCCTGGGTAACTTCGGGCACCAAGTCTGGATACACCCACATGATCTCTCCTCGCGATGTGGTGAGGGGTACCAATCCAGATGTCTGGCTCTGGACGGGTGCCAGATTAGTAACTCCATCGTTGCCCGAGGGACAGGTATGGCCCCGTTTGGAGTGCTTGTTGGAGGGAAATTGCCAAACTGAATAGACACCATGTTTGTCGCCACGGTAACCTCTTTAAAGTCTATCGACAGATCTTTGGAGTCGATAAGACTCTGAATGTACCGCTTCAATTGGAAGCAATCATGAGTGGCATGATGGACATAGCGGTAAAAGTGACAATACTTTGGGTCCTCCATTTCTGCTGCTCAGGGCTCGCGCCTTGGTGGGGGGAGCTGGATCCTACCCCCTTGTAAGAGCATATCGAAGATAGGTTTGACATGACTATCTTCAAATGAGTAATTAACCTTAGGCCACGGACCTTCCGCCTATATTTGTTCGGGCTTCGGAGTCGCATTAGTAACCATGGCCTGTTTGCCCTTATTGTCCCGGTTAGTGGTGGCGCCACTATTGTTGGTATTGGAGGTGGAACCAGGACGTCTGCTCTTATCTTCTCCGTCTGGGATGTGTAATCCCAGCTGGCGAGCCTTCTTCAATTTTGCCTCTATGTTGGTAGCATTTATGATGAAGGTCATCTAATCCCTGAACTGATCGTCACCCATTCAGAGGCTAATTGTAGGAAGCAGCTTCTTTTGGCAGATTTCAATCAAGGAGCTCTCATGATTGCCTTGGGACAATCTTATTGCGGTTTGGCAGAACCGTTCGATATAGTTCCTTGTTAGCTCCCTTTCTTTCTGAACGACGTCCATGAGAGACGACATTGTTACATCATGGCCCACTTCGTAGAATCTTTCCAGGAACATATTCTTGAAGCCGCCAAAAGAATGGATGCAATTGTCGGGAAGGTTGCGGTACCAGTCGAACGCGATCCCCTCCAATGCTCCGATGAATAATCGCGTAAGGATGGCGTCGCTATATGGCAAGTGGTCAGTTGTGACTTCAAAGTAAGTCATGTACCGACTAGCAGAGGTCTTCCCATCATACAAATCGATATGGAATGGCTTATACCATGGTGGAAAAGGCACATCTCTCTATGCAACGGGATATGGCTACCGTATTCTGAGATCCCGAGAGGAGTCTCAGGCATTGAACATTGCTTAAAGCTCCTGGACTTCCTTTCTTGCCTCCTTGGCTTCATCTGCAGCCGAGGGAACGGATGTTCCTAAGGGATCATCGCCCAAAGGAGGGGCGGTCGTGTTGGAGTCTGCATTGACTGCGGGTCCCAAGCTTGTTTGTCCGAGCGTTCTTTCCCGTTGGGTTGGCAAGGCGGCTTTGATTTCGTCCACAAACTTGACCAAGGATAGGAGCATGGCTTCAAGTATTTCTAGACGTTGTCGATCAGAAGGTGCTTCAAGATCATCATCGGCCATAAAGACTGTTCGTACGTGGGTAGAGGTGGAAGGGACCATCACAGAGGTGCTCTCTGTGTCATATCCCCGTGCCGAGAAATCATCGGGGAATGTCGGAATGTCTTCCTTCTCGGACTCGGAAGGGGTGCTACCCCCTGTGCAGGAAGCCGTATTATCTTGGTGAGGGTGGTGATCTTCAGGGAAATCTGAGTCTGTTGCACATTTTTGGAGGACCTCTACCTCTTGTATTTGCTCTTGGTACACCGGGTTGTCGTATACATTGAGGGGACTGCTACCCCCAGCTTCATCTACTATCAAGGAGGCCGAAGGTGCAACCCCGGGTGCCGGAAGCTTCTTTTTGGATCGAGTGACTAAATAGACACCCCCTGTGGTTGTCGATGGGAACCCCCCAGATGAGGGTCTCCTCGTAATACTGGCCGAGATTGCCGGACTGGAAGAGCCTGTCTTCTTTCCTCCCTTGTGAACCTTCTGAGCTGAATTACAGGAAGCGAGAGGAAACTCCTCGTCCCCTAGAATTTGCACCTGTTTCTTGAGTTGTTGTCGGACAGGTGCTGGCTGCTGCAGTCGCTGGAAAACTGGCTGCCGATCTTCAGGTGCTGCTGATTTGTCGCATCAGCAGTTAATGATGACTTGGGTGCAACGACACCCCGAGAGGGACTCATTGCATGCCGACGCTGCCGTCTTGCGTTTGTGAGTAATCATGTCACGTAAGTCGGTAGGAAGCTGCTCTACCTTTGTACCAAACTTATGAACTCGGGTATCCTGAGCACACGGGTGCTTAGGCATCATGTTTGCTCCCTGATCCGTGGCTAGTAAAAGCACTTGCTCTGGATCTTTAGAGGGAGACTTTAAAGACCCACCCTGTCCGTTAGCCCTGGGGGACTCGACGCGGGTGGTTCTGTACAACTTTCTGTCAGGAGCCCGTGTAACAGTCAACGGGGCCCACTGGCAGTCAGCAACTTGGACAGTTGACTGGGCTGGTTGGGCCCGCACTGGCCTAGACTTTTTTAACTTAGCGCTTGAAGGCGTATAGTAAAAAGGGTCCAGATTGATAAATCCTACCTCCTCAGTGGGCCGCATGGCGTCGGGCCCACATGAGAGGCGGTCGAATACAGAGCTTCTGACAGAGCGGCATGAGACATCCTGTCTGAGGCCAGGATTGGCTGTCGCATGGGCTACCTTCTTGCGGCTAGAGCTGGCTGCCGCATGGACCATCTTCCTGCGGCCAGAGTTGGCTGCCGCATGGACCATCTTCCTGCGGCCAGAGTTGGCTGCCGCATGAGTTATCTGTCTACGACCAGAGTCGGCTGCCGCATAGGCAGACTGTCGATCTCCTCTATACGGCTTCTTCATTGTCCGCATGGATTTCCTTTGTGCCCCTAAAAACTCAGCATCGTAGTATTTTCTTCTGCTAGATTTGGGGACAGTGGGGTCCTCTGCGGTCGGAAACAAAGTCGTAGGAGAGTTCTGGTTACCGTCTTGGGCTGCAGAAGGAGCTTCTTCGAGAACTTGGTCAGGGGCAACAGTTTTGTAAACCGACGTCTTGCGAGTCCTCTTTGGGTTGGCTCGCTTCTGAGACGGGCTGGCACTCCCTTCAGAGAGCATTTCTTCGAAGGCTAGTTGGTCGAAACAAACCATAAGCATTTGCTGCGTAGAGCCGATCTTGGACGCGTCAGATTGCGTCACCAGCTTCTCATCAGAAGAGAAGGACGTCCCCAGCAGAGTCGCCATCGTGTTTTCCATAAAAAATCATAGACAGGTATTACAGAACACTGAAATTGATTACAAACTAGCTTGTACAAAGAAAAGCCTAGAAAGAAGTCCTAGGAAACAATCTAAGTACAATTGTTTAGTTTTGATTCTGGGGGTGACGGTGGAGGCTCAGAAAAGTGCTATCAACTCTGCCTTACTCCGTGGACTATCTGACACAGTCTTTAGATCTTGAAGAAGTTTCCTTCTTGAAGGTTGCCAGCCTTGGATTGCCAACCATTTGCATGGGTGTGGTGCCCTGCTATTTATAGTAATTTCGAGATGAAGGATATTTTGAGCCGCATAGATAGCCACGTGACAAATCCCCGAGCCACATGGCCGTAATCACGCCTCGAGACTCGATCTGTGACTGATAGCCGGGGATTTGTTAGGATTTGTTGTGATTTATCGTTGTAGCAAATCTGAGCAGTTGAGACCTGGTCAACTTGTCACATGCATCAACTAATCTTCTGTGGCGAGCCGCATGAAGGATGTCTCCTGGCCGAGCCGCATGAGAAATATCTCATAGCTGAGCCGCATGAAGGACGTCTTATGACCGAGCCGCATGAAGGAATGTCTCATGACCGAGCCGTATGAAAGAATGTCTCATGACCGAGCCGCATGAAGGACGTCTCATGATCGAGCCGCATGAGGAATGTCTCATGACTGAGCCGCATGAAGGACGTCTTATGACCGAGCCGCATGAGGAATGTCTCATGACCGAGCCGCATGAGGAATGCCTTCTGACTGAGCCGTATGAGGCCATCTTATGACCGAGCCGCATGAGGAATGTTTCATGACTAAGCCGCATGAAGGATATCTTCTGGCTGGATGGGTATGGGGGCCCTAGGAGAAGGTGCTGTACCGAATGTCACGATTTGAGAGAGTTTCATTTGTCTCCCTCTTGACTTCTTGAAAAAAATAAATTTAATCGACCCTCCTCCTTGGCGAGTGTTGGCACTGCAGATTATGGATCTCCTTGTTCGAAGAAGATTTGACGGTAGACTCCTTCAGAAGATTGTAATGTGCTTGACTGAGACAATACGCCTAACTGAGACATCTGAGTAATGCATCTAGTTGAGAGCAGGCCTTTACAACGTCTTCAATTGGCATCATGTTTCCGAGATGATGTTGGAAAGGCGCAGTAGGTCACAGTCGCTGGAACACAGACTGCCTTGATAGTGGAACCATTGTCTTGTGGTCGCGACAGTTGATGATGGCTTGGGTGCAGTGATGTCCTGGAAAGGGCTCATTGCACGCCAAGGTTGCTTCTCTCTTCTTGCGTTTGTGAGTAATCACCTCTCGCAAGTTGCTAGCAGATTGATCTACCTTCGTATCTGTTTTGTGGGCCCGGGTATTTCGAGCGCCCAGGTGCGTAGGTATCATATTTGCTCCCTGATATGAGGCTAGTAAAAGCACTTGCTCTCGATCGTTGTAGGAAGACTTTTGGGACCATCATATTTGCTCCCTGATCTGAGGCTAGTAAAGCACTGCGCTCGATCGTTGTAGGGAGAATTTTGAGACCCACCCTGTCCGTTAGCCCTGGGGGACTGGACGCGGGTGGTTCTGTACAACTTTCCATCAGGAGCCCGTATAATAATTAATGGTACCCGCTGACGGTCAGCAGTTTGGACAGTTGACTGGCTTGTTGGGCCTGCACTGTCCTAGACTTCTTCGACTTAGCACCCTAAGGTGCGTAATAGGAAGAGTCCAAGTTGGAAGGAGGGAAGAAAAGTTGGTGCCCTTTTCAAAGGAGGGAAGGGGGCTCTATATATAGAATGGAGTGAGCCCTTTCTTCTTCTCCTTTTCGATGTGGGACTAAAAGCAATATTTTCTATGCTTCCACACCCTCCAGCTCCAGTGGGCGCATGCCCTCTCTTATGTGCCCACTGCTGGCCTCTCTTCCGAGAGTAGCCATCCTCCCGCCGCTCCTGCGGCTGCGCACTCCCATGCACCCTCCCCCTCCTCGGCCATTATGTGTCCCCTAACGCGTCCCCCTTTGCGCTTGCCTTTGCCCCCCCTGCGCCCACCCCCTCCTTGGCCGCTATGCGCCCGCTACCGTACCCCGCTCCCCAACTTGCCACGACGGCCTCCCTCCTATGTGTCCGCAGCAGCACGACCCTATGCGCCTATGTTCGGCCACCACCCCCTCCCCCCTATGCGTCCACTACCGTACGACTATATGTACCTGCATCAAGAGAATCCTGTGCAGCCAGGTGCAGCAGCACCCCACCTCCCCGCCGTCCCCTTTGCGGCCCCGTTGCGCTGGCCCCAGCATGGTGGGCAGCGCACCAACCCTCCTTTGCAGGTCATCGCTGCTGCTTCGGCCGCTGCAACTT
The DNA here is from genome assembly GCA_029216955.1 of Iris pallida. Taxonomy (NCBI): domain Eukaryota; kingdom Viridiplantae; phylum Streptophyta; class Magnoliopsida; order Asparagales; family Iridaceae; genus Iris; species Iris pallida. The sequence goes on from JANAVB010025204.1 coordinate 23,075, forward strand.
CCTCCAGGGCACTAGTGGGCCTCACCTCCTTTGCCGACATGGTCCGCCCCGATCGGAGCACTAAAAAAACTAATACTCCTCGACATTCCTCTTCCAGATATCGTGTACTCCTCCCCCTCAGATGGCCAAGCAGTTTCGTCCCTTCTCCACCTCTGTCACGCCCCAGAACCAGAATACTGGAGAGCGGGGGAATGACTCAGCCAGCTACGTATTACGGGTAGATGAATACCGTATAATACGATCAATGCTGTCTAAAAGACGAGGGGGTGCAAACTACATGAAAGTCTCACTATGGTCTCTTCACATCTATTGTCTCAATCATTCAAACAAGAAACAGTAATAGAGAACATGTAAGATAAAGCAGTAAGGCGTCCCAAACGCTCTGTTAAATGTTCTTGATATCTGGCTTTACAAAACATAGCCAGATTGATGTAGCAAAAGTATACACAATTGTTCTCAGCTACAGTCTGACTTTAATTACAATTATGTAAAAGTAAGTACAAGACAATCCGACTAACATGTCGGTGCCAAACGGCCAAGTATAAAGTAGATAACAAAACGAGCGGGGAAGTAAGAAACCCACTCGAGTCCTCCTGCGATCATCCTTCTAGTGTTGACCATCTTGGAGGTAGAAGTAAGCTGGATCCTCGGGGACGGGCTCTAAATCTGGCCATGCAAAACCAGAGAGGTTAGACCTCTAATAGCAAGTACCACAAGGAAGCACGACATGAGAACTAAAACCAGTAATGAGAAATATAATAATAGATCTCTGTTTTCTACTAGGATTCATATCACATCACGACACTTCGAACCAACCTCCCAACCAAACAAGGACAGAAGTTGGCCCGTCATGTCATGACATTCTGGTCATCCCAGTTAGGTAACAGAGTAGTACAGTACACAAACAAATCATCTTGAACGGCAAATCAATTCCTACGGCTTGCTATGGTGTGTTCCAAGTTATCCTGGAATAATGCAATTAGGGATTCCTCAGTTCTTACTATGTGCAAGCAAGGCTAGTCTATCCAGTCAATCATGTGCGCCATGCATGAATTAGACGAGTCCTAGCAGGACGCCCGTCAATATACAATATACAATAATAATAAAAGCAGATACTGTTCCCTGTCCGTGTGGCAGTTTTACAGTATCTGTGGGAACCAGCCGGCCTGTCGGGTACTACTCGTCCCAAGGGGGCTGCCATGTAAGAATTCGGGAATCCATTCTCTCCATGCAATCATTATTTTATTTAACTTAATAGTCTCTACGTTGAGTGAAATCCCATGCCGTGGATCATGGTCATTCAAATAAGTACTTTCGTACGGGATACGATATGCACAACTCTACAACGATACCAGTGCGGTTAGGTTGCAGGTCTTACATAGCGTAATGCAACAATCAAATCTATCCACGGTAATTATGCCTTGACCATAATGTACACATGCTTCTTTTGTAGAAAATAAATAAGTAAATAAATAAATAAATAGATTGAAGCCTGCATGTGCATGTATGTCAATATTCGGGATCAGCCAGTCGATTACAATAGTTCATAACATGAACGTGTCTCATTCATTCAATTCCAATAAGACGACTAGCCAGTCTCTTAGTTCCGACTAGGAACGCATGATTAATTTAGTCAAGATAACCATTATTATCAATGGTGACAAGGCACGAAAGTCAATTAGCATTAAACGGGGTCGAGTCTATAACTCTCATGGTCAAGTCCCAGTCATACTGGGTATCCCAAAAATCAATCGGGACACAAGGCACATTCCACATAACAATTGATATTAACAATATTATCATATCATGATTTTTCGAGTTTATGCCAAAAAGGCGTAAGGATATAAAATGGACATTAAATATCTAATAAAATATCAATATACAGGGCTATAAAAGATCAGGGTAAGTAAGGTCAGCGTACGCTCAAGTCAGGCTACGCTCAAGTAAGGCTACGCTCAAGTCAGCGTACGGTCAGGTCAAAGAGGCAGCGTATGGGCTCCATATGACTACTTACCATCCACGTGAGCGTATGCAAGTCATACGCTCCCCAAAGGCAGCGTATGGACTCCATACGACTCCTGACCATTCAAGTCAGCGTATGCAAGTCATACGCTCCCAAAAGGTAGCGTATGAACTCCATACGACTCCTGACCATTCAAGTCAGCGTATGCAAGTCATACGCTCCCAAAAGGTAGCGTATGAACTCCATACGACTCCTGACCATTCAAGTCAGCGTATGCAAGTCATACGCTCCCAAAAGGTAGCGTATGGACTCCATACGATATACGCTTCCAAAAGGTAGCGTATGCAAGTCACACGCTTCCTAAAAAGGTAGCGTATGGACTCCAGACTGCGCTGCGCTAAAGAGCACGCACAGCTCAGTGACGCAAGCTAAAAAGCTAGTGTACACTGCTCACTGTCTTCTCCAAACAGCAAGAACTCCATGGTTGTACCCCAAAGCTTCAAAGGTCCATAACTTGGTCAAAACAAGTCCAAATCCAACTTTCTAAAGGTCAAAATTGGGTAGAATAAAACTCTCTACAACATAGAACCATCAAAACTTGAAAACAAAGAAGTTTGATAGATCAAAACCACCAAACTCCAAAAATAACTCATATCTAGATCTACAAAAATTAAGACTATGAAATGAAAAATGCCAAGTTCTAAACTCTCTTAGGATCTTGCGAGGAAGATAAATGAACTACAAAGACATGGGTTCTCATGGAGAGCAAGTTGTACTTACCTACGGTTGGTAGGTGGAGAGAGTAATGAAGAAGAAAAAGAGGAGTACTGGTGAGAATGTGAGTTTATGAGGAGAGAGAAAGAGATGTAAGCTTTAAATAGAAAAGGGGGTGGTAGGTGGGAGTTGGGCCGGGTCCAATGGGTCCAATGGATCGGGTTGTAGGGGATCCAACCAAAGCCAACCCGAACCCAAATCCTAGCTAAAGCAGAGAATAAAAGCAGGAAATAAAGTACAGAAATAAAATTACAGAAATATAATTGCAGAAAATAAATTAACATAAAAATTTAAAGAGCAGATTAATTGATTAACATAAAATTAAAGGAATTTAAATACAGGATAATACATGATAAATATTAAATAAATACTCATGAGTTGTACATGTATAAAAATACGCATTCTGGGAACGGGGAGTGACATCTCTACCCTCCTTAGAAAAATTTCGTCCTCGGAATTTCAAACCCTAAGCAGGATAGAAATATCGGGGCTAAACTAATCTAAGTACAAGCAATTCAATCAAGTAATCATTTTACAATGTCCATATCAAGTAACATATCTATACTTAACAATCTACGATATCAAGCAATTCTACCCATAAGGTGATAAGCATGAGGAATCAAGACAATCAAGGTACACAGAAAAAGATATACCTTATGAGTCAAACAGGTGTGGATACCGTGATCGGATATTATCCTCATGTTCCCACGTTGACTCTCCCAAAGAGTGATGACCCCAAGCAACACGGACAAGACTAATTGTTCAGTTCTTGAGTATCTTCTCTCTTCGGTCCAAAATGGACACAGGCTGTTCCTCGTAAGACAGGTTGGTACCAACAACCAGTTATGAATGATCGAGGATATGGCTTGGGTCTGATACATACCTTTGCAACTGAGATACATGAAACACGTCATGCACCTCTCGTAATGAAGGTGGGAGTGATAAACGATAAGCAACATCGCCTATCCGATCAAGGATAACAAATGGGCCTACGTATCGTGGACTCAACTTCCCGCGAACGCCAAATCTAATGACCCTACGGGTAGGTGAGATCTGCAAGAACACGTGGTCCCCAACAGAAAACTCTAGCGGCCTACGATGCTGGTCTGCCCAATGACGATGTCGATCCTGCGCAACATGAAGTCGCTCTCTAATTCCCTTAATCACTTCGACCGTCTGAATAATCATTTCTGGGCCTAGCATCTTCCTTTCCCCGATATCATCCCATGCTAGTGGCGATCTACACTTCTTACCATATAGTGCCTCAAATGGTGCCATCTAGATACTGGCTTGATAACTGTTGTTGTATGAGAACTCAACTAAGTGCAGGTGGCTTTCCCAAGATCCTCCAAAATCCAGAGTGCAAGCTCGCAACATATCTTCCAAAGTCTGAATTGTTCTTTCTGATTGCCCGTCCGTCTGCGGATGGTAAGCCGTGCTAAGTCTTAACTTGGTACCTAGACTATGATGCAAGCTCTTCCAGAAATGTGATATGAAACGGGTATCTCTGTCTGACACAATACTGACAGGGACTCAATGCTGCCTGACTATCTGTTGCATGTACAACTCTGCCAACTTTTCTGTAGATTGCCCTACTCTGAAAGGAAGAAAGTGTGCTACCTTTGTAAGCCGATCTACTATCACCCAAATAGCATCTTTACTACTTGGTGATCTCGGTAAACCGATCACAAAGTCCATTGTAATATGGTCCCATTTCCATTCCGGGATGGGAAGCGGTTGCAATAATCCAGCTGGCCTCTGCTGTTCTGCCTTCACTTGCTGATATACCAAGCAACGGGAAATAAATCTAGCTATCTCTTTCTTCATCCCGTTCCACCAGAAGTGCTGCTTGATATTTTGGTACATCTTGGTCCCTCCAGGATGTATAGAATACTGGAAACTGTGAGCTTCTGTCATAACTTCCTGTCTAATATCTCCACTAGGTACACATAGACGTGATCCAAACCTAAGCGTACCATCTTCATGAATTTGTATCTCCTTTCTGAGTCCTGACTCACATTCTGCCCTAAGCTTCTGAATCCTTGGGTCTTGTGTCTGAGCTGCCTTGATCCTATCTACCAAGTCAGATTGGACTTGTAGACTAGCCAGAACTCCTACATCACTAGGAAGTATAACTTCAATGCCCATCTCCTGAAGGTCTTCTAAGATGTGCTTCTGCGTTGTCAACATAAATACGTCGCCTCTTCTGCTGAGAGCGTCTGCTACTACATTAGCCTTGCCTGGATGATACTGCAGCTCCACGTCATAATCCTTGATCAACTCTAACCATCTTCTCTGCCTCATGTTCAGTTCCTTCTGGGTAAAGATGTACTTCAGACTTTTGTGATCTGTGTACATCTCCACTCGGTCACCATATAAGTAATGCCTCTATAGCTTCAGAGCAAACACTACTGCCGCCAATTCTAGGTCATGAGTTGGGTAATTCTTCTCGTGGTCCCGAAGCTGCCTAGATGCATATGCTATCACCTTCCCATGTTGCATAAGGACACATCCAAGTCCTTTACCTGACGCATCACAATATACTGTAAAACCTCCGAGTCCAACTGGCAATGTAAGAATAGGCGCTGATATCAACTTCTGCTTCAAAGTCTCGAATAATGCCTGACATTCTGCCGACCAGACGAATGGTACATCCTTCCGGGTCAAGCGGGTCATGGGTGCTGAAAGCCTTGCAAAATCTGACACAAATCTTCTGTAATATCCTGCCAATCCTAAGAAACTCCGTACATCAGCTACGGTCTTGGGTACTGGCCAACTCTCTACTGCTTCTACCTTCTTGGGATCCACTGCTACTCCAGCTCCTGATACGATATGACCCAAAAATGAAATGTGGTCCATCCAGAACTCACACTTGCTGAGCTTGGCATACAACTGGTTCTCTCTCAGAACCTGCAACACTTTCCTGAGGTGGTCTTCATGCTCCTCTTCACTAGCAGAGTACACAAGAATGTCGTCGAGAAATACTACGACAAACTGATCTAAGTATGGCATAAAGATGCGGTTCATCAAATCCATGAATATAGCTGGAGCATTGGTCAAACCAAACGGTATTACTAAGAACTCATAATGCCCATACTTCGACCTGAATGCTGTCTTGGAAATATCCTCCTTCCGAACCCTCACCTGATGATACCCTGAACGAAGATCTATCTTGGAGAAAACTCTAGCCTTGCTCAACTGATCAAATAAGTCGTCGATCCTTGGTAGTGGGTACTTGTTCTTTACTGTCGTCGCGTTAAGCTTCCTGTAATCGATGCATAATCTGGATGACCCATCCTTCTTCCCTACAAGTACCACTGGCGCTGCCTATGGTGATATGCTAGCTTGGATGAACTTTTTCTCCTTCAATTCCTCTATATGCTGATAAACCTTGGCCTGTTTCGAATCCGCCATTCTGTAAACTCGATCTGATATCGGTTTAGTTCCAGGTGCCAAGTCTATACTGAACTCAATATCTCTAACTGGTGGCAGACCGGGAAGTTCTTCGGGAAATACGTCTAGAAATTCTTCAACTACCTTCGGAACTTGAACTTCTTCCATTGCCGTTACTACTCCCTGCTCTTGCTGAGTTGCCTCTGATCTGACTAAGGTGAATCTCTTCATGCCTGGAATATCAAAAGATACACTCCCACTATGACAATCTATTGTCGCATGACTGTCTTTCAGCCAGTCCATGCCTAAGATAACGTCGAAATTTCCAACAGAAAATTCTATCAACTGGGCGGGTAAAGAATGCCCGCAAACTACAACACTACATGCTAGAATAACTCTACTAACTCCTACGAGCCCATTCCCGGTGAGTATATTCAACCTCCCTGGCAATGCCTCGAACTCCATTCCTAGCCGTGTCACAAATCGTGCAGATATAAATGAGTGCGATGCTCCCGAATCAAACAATGCTACTGCGGGATATGAGGCGACGAGAATGTTACCTGCCACAACATCTCCCGATGCTAATGCCTCTTCCAAGGACAGAGTGAATGCCTGTCCTCGACCTCCTTGCTGGTTTCCATGTTGCGGCCTAGCCTGGTGCTGCTGCTGGCCCCTTCCTTGATGATGCTGGGGTGGTCTATGCTGGTGTTGCTGCATCGGCGGTCCCTGCTGCCGAAACATCTGAGCCTGTGATACTAACGGACGCTGCGCCAACGGCCTCACTGCCAATGCTGATCCTCGATACTGCCCTGCCCCTGGTGCTGGCAGAGCAGGAAACTGCTGCACTGGTCCTCCTGACCTCGAATTCATAGGACATGTGGTAACCCGATGATCTGGATTTCCACATATCAAACATAGTCCATTCAATGTCCGACACACATCTCTAGTGTGCCCCATCTTCCCACAATAAGTGCAGCCCGCCGGGGGTTACTGGTTCTTCCTCTGTTGCTGTTGCTGCTGCCTGGGTGGTGGTGCTGGCCCTCGCATCGCCACATCGTGGATACGAATGCCAGGGGATGGTGCTGTTGTTCGGGGCACTGCTCCCCCTCTCCTTCAATCTGACTGTGGGATCTCTTCTGACCCCCAGTCCTTGCCACAAGCCTCTAAATGGTGATCTTATGCCTTCGAGTCGCCGTCAATATCTCATCAAAAGTCTGGTAATTGTGCCCCTCTATCAATTGCAAGAGCTCAAGATGAAACCCTTGCTGGAACCTCATCGCCCTCTGGCGTTCCGTTGCTACCATCTCTGGGGCAAACCTACTCAATCTGCAGAACTCCGCTGCATAAGCATCTACCGTCTTGCCAGCCTGCCTGAGGCTGATAAACTTCTGTTGTAGCTCAAACTGTGCCACAACTCCATAGTACTTCGTCTTGAACCTTGCAGTAAAATCATCCCAAGCAACAGGATGTCTGATGCCTACTTCCTCTGATTCCCACCAATCATGTGCGGGATCCTGAAGTAACAACTTCACTAGATCCACACGTTCTTCTGCCGGCACCTTAGCGGCTGTCAGAATAGCCTCAATATCCTTAAGCCATGCATCTGCTGAGATGGCATCCTCCGTGCCCTCGAAACGGCGGGGGTTGTACTTACAAAACCGGGCTAACGCTCCTGAATCTGTCCTCGCCCCTCTTTCTAATGCCGTCTGTAATCCTTGGTTGAGTAGTACATTCTGCTCTTGCAACTGAGCGTGCATGCACTGCTGGGCTAACATCTGGTGTTGCTGAGTAGCCATCATCCCTTTCATGATCTCCAGAAGGGCTGGTGTGTCCAATTCCACAGGGGTAGGTGGAACTATTGGTGGTGTTGGAACCTCCGGATACTGCGGTCCAACCGCTGGTTCCACTATCACCTCTTCTTGAATAGCCTCATGAAGTGGTTCTGACCCTTGTTGCTGACCAACCTGGTCAGGTTGTCCATGCTGCTGTCCATGTTGTTGTTGTCCAGCTCTGACAGATACGGACGAGGTGCCCCTAAGAAAAGGGACAAGAGAACAATCAAATGACCGGACATGAAGGATCAATGAAGTCAAGGGATACTGGAATGTCAAGAAGGAGTTGAGAATCAACAAATCATGAGATCAAGGGGGAACATGTGTAATTGAGCCATCCTATAAATCAAAACACCCCACAAGTCTAAAATCAGACCTGCATGGGCCACCACTAAAACCTTGTCATGCCCCAGAACCAGAATACTGGAGAGCGGGGGAATGACTCAGCCAGCTACGTATTACAGGTAGATGAATACCGTATAATACGATCAATGCTGTCTAAAAGACGAGGGGGTGCATACTACATGAAAGTCTCACTATGGTCTCTTCACATCTATTGTCTCAATCATTCAAACAAGAAACAGTAATAGAAAACATGTAAGATAAATCAGTAAGGCGTCCCAAACGCTTTGTCAAATGTTCTTGATATATGGCTTTACAAAATATAGCCAGATTGATATAGCAAAAGTATACACAATTGTTATCAGCTGCAGTCTGACTTTAATTACAATTATGTAAAAGTAAGTACAAGACAATCCGACTAACATGTCGGTGCCAAACGACCAAGTATAAAGTAGATAACAAAATGAACGGGGAAGTAAGAAACCCACTCGAGTCCTCCTGCGATCATCCTTCTAGTGTTGACCATCTTGGAGGTAGAAGTAAGCTGGATCCTCGGGGACCGGCTCTAAATCTGGCCATGCAAAACCAGAGAGGTTAGACCTCTAATAGCAAGTACCACAAGGAAGCACGACATGAGAACTAAAACCAGTAATGAGAAATATAATAATAGATCTCTGTTTTCCACTAGGATTCACATCACATCACGACACTTCGAACCAACCTCCCAACCAAACAAGGACAGAAGTTGGCCCGTCATGTCCTGACATTCTGATCATCCCAGTTAGGTAACAGAGTAGTACAGTACACAAACAAATCATCTTGAACGGCAAATCAATTCCTACGGCTTGCTATGGTGTGTTCCAAGTTATCCTGGAATAATACAATTAGGGATTCCTCAGTTCTTACTATGTGCAAGCAAGGCTAGTCTATCCAGTCAATCATGTACGCCATGCATGAATTAGACGAGTCCTAGCAGGACGCCCGTCAATATACAATATAAAATAATAATAAAAGCAGATACTGTTCCCTGCCCGTGTAGCAGTTTTACAGTATCTGTGGGAACCAGCCGGCCCGTCGGGTACTACTCGTCCCAAGGGGGCTGCCATGTAAGAATTCGGGAATCCATTCTCTCTATGCAATCATTATTTTATTTAACTTAATAGTCTCTACGTTGAGTGAAATCCCATGTCGTGGATCATGGTCATTCAAATGAGTACTTTCGTACGGGGTACGATATGCACAACTCTACAACGATACCAGTGCGGTTAGGTTGCAGGTCTTACATAGCGTAATGCAACAATCAAATCTATCCACGGTAATTATGCCTTGACCATAATGTACACATGCTTCTTTTGTAGAAAATAAATAAGTAAATAAATAAATAAATAGATTGAAGCCTGCATGTGCATGTATGTCAATATTCGGGATCAGCCAGTCGATTACAATAGTTCATAACATGAACGTGTCTCATTCATTCAATTCCAATAAGACGACTAGCCAGTCTCTTAGTTCCGACAAGGAACGCATGATTAATTTAGTCAAGATAACCATTATTATCAATGGTGACAAGGCACGAAAGTCAATTAGCATTAAACGAGGTCGAGTCTATAACTCTCATGGTCAAGTCCCAGTCATACTGGGTATCCCAAAAATCAATCGGGACACAAGGCACATTCCACATAACAATTGATATTAACAATATTATCATATCATGATTTTTTGAGTTTATGCCAAAAAGGAATAAGGATATAAAATGGACGTTAAATATCTAATAAAATATCAATATACAGGGCTATAGAAGATCAGGGTAAGTAAGGTCAGCGTACGCTCAAGTCAGGCTACGCTCAAATCAGGCTACGCTCAAGTCAGCGTACGCTCAGGTCAAAGAGGCAGCGTATGGGCTCCATACGACTCCTCACCATCCACGTGAGCGTATGCAAGTCAAACGCTCCCCAAAGGCAGCATATGGACTCCATACGACTCCTGACCATTCAAGTCAGCGTATGCAAGTCATACGCTCCCAAAAGGTAGCGTATGAACTCCATACGACTCCTGACCATTCAAGTCAGCGTATGCAAGTCATACGCTCCCAAAAGGTAGCGTATGAACTCCATACGACTCCTGACCATTCAAGTCAGCGTATGCAAGTCATACGCTCCCAAAAGATAGTGTATGAACTCCATACGACTCCTGACCATTCAAGTCAGCGTATGCAAGTCATACGCTCCCAAAAGGTAGCGTATGGACTCCATACGATATACGCTTCCAAAAGGTAGCGTATGCAAGTCACACGCTTCCTAAAAAGGTAGCGTATGGACTCCAGACTGCACTGCGCTAAAGAGCGCGCACAGCTCAGTGACGCAAGCTAAAAAGCTAGTGTACACTGCTCACTGTCTTCTCCAAACAGCAAGAACTCCATGGTTGCACCCCAAAGCTTCAAAGGTCCATAACTTGGTCAAAACAAGTCCAAATCCAACTTTCCAAAGGTCAAAATTGGGTAGAATAAAACTCTCTACAACATAGAACCATCAAAACTTGAAAACAAAGAAGTTTGATAGATCAAAACCACCAAACTCCGAAAATAACTCATATCTAGATCTACAAAGATTAAGACTACGAAATGAAAAATGCTAAGTTCTAAACTCTCTTAGGATCTTGCGAGGAAGATAAATGAACTACAAAGACATGGGTTCTCATGGAGAGCAAGTTGTACTTGCCTACGGTTGGTAGGTGGAGAGAGTAATAAAGAAGAAGAGGTGTAATGGTGAGAATGTGAGTTTATGAGGAGAGAGAAAGAGATGTAAGCTTTAAATAGAAAAGGGGGTGGTAGGTAGGAGTTGGGCAGGGTCCAATGGGTCCAATGGGTCCAATGGGTCGGGTTGTAGGGGATCCAACCAAAGCCAACCCGAACCCAAATCCTAGCTAAAGTAGAGAATAAAAGCAGGAAATAAAGTGCAGAAATAAAATTACAGAAATATAATTGCAGGAAATAAATTAACATGAAAATTTAAAGAGCAGATTAATTGATTAACATGAAATTAAAGGAATTTAAATACAGGATAATACATGATAAATATTAAATAAATACTCATGAGTTGTACATGTATAAAAATACGCATTCTGGGAACGGGGAGTGACAACCTCCGATCTGGAGTCTCCGTACGAGCGATTCTCCTATACCTTTGTGTTGTAATTCCCCTCGGGCTGCCCTAAGTGTAACTCCACCTCCCTATTTTGAGGAAAATAAATTTGATTTTTTAAAGTGTTCCTAATAATAATAATTGTTGATTGAAGTTTCAAATAATAAGTTTAGTTTTAAAATAATAATTTTGTGATCTATTTTTTTGGAGGGAAATAATTTTAGGAGCAGAATTCAAATTTGAAAGTTTGTTGTAACAAACTTTGGGGCCCACCATGTGATTTTTCTAACTGATTTTTTACCACAGCCTGCAATAAGTGAAAAGGAAGAGGGGATTTGTGCAAAGTTATTTGAGCGGAGGGGCTTAGCCATAAATAACGAAAATGGGGAGGGCTATAGTGTTAAATTATATTATTGTGAAGGGGCCTAAATGCAAATTGTTCTTTGTCTCATTTAAGTAAACGGTTAGAGAGAGGAGCTCATTCTTCACTGAGCTCACTCAAATTCCATTCATTCCTCCATTTTTATCTCAGCCCTAATTTCAGTAGAGCCGTAGCCCTAGGCGACTCTCCAGCGGCGATTCTCCGGCGGTGACCATTCTAAGGTCTCTCCGGCGATGCAGAGACAATGAAGGTAGCGATGGCGGTCGGCGATTCCTTTCTCCAGCGGCTAGATCGGTAGCGGCGTTCGACGTGAAGTTCGTGGCATCGCTTTGGAGCACGAGCTTTTCCTGGCGACGAGGTACGGATCATCTCTTCCACAGAAGGACATCCCTGACCTTGACGAACGACTCTTTGGCATCTCTTTCTTCGACGACGCACAGACCCACCGCGTGTCCGAGCTTGACGACAGGTGAGCATGGTAAATTAGGGGTGTTTTGTTATTTTTCTCGGGATCGATTGGACTGTCGAGATCAATTGATCGGGTTCTGGTTCAGATTTGGGTCGAGAGCTCTTTGTTCAATTTCTTCCCAGTAATTTTCCTTGAAGACTCGAGGAACGCTCGGCAAATTCGTGAAGGGCTTGGAGGATTAGATCGGTGAGTATGAGTTTTGTATCATTAGATCTAAAGTTTTGTTTAGCAGTTGATTGAATTCCTTTTGGTTGGAATGTGATCGACAGATCGAGTCCATAGCATTTTGGGATCGAGTCTTTGGCAGTAAGTTATTTTAATTTCCTGATAATTCTGATGCTTCGATTTTTGAATTCTTGAATTAAATTCCCAGTAAATGAGATTGTTCTAGTGATTCCCTGGTTCTGTTCATAACTCAAGTTAAGTAGAGCCGTGTCCGACCCTTGGAACGTATCCTCAGTTGTAACCAGATTTCTTTTCAGGTATATGTAGTTTTCCTCTTGATTTTATGTTTCCATGTTAATTTTAGTTATGAGTTTGTTCGATTTCGTGTGTTCGATGTCAGGGTTGGTAGATTGGGGTGGCGTATCGTCTGCGTGCGTGTAGGGATACCATTTGTTGTGCGGGTGCTGTTTACTGTTCGTGTCTTGCGTGTGTGTCCGTTTATGTGCCTTCAAGATTGTTGCTCGTATTCCAGTGCGGATTGTGTCCGAGAAGTATGTGTGTCCAGGGATTGGAGTTAGCATTAAAGACTGCTTATTGAGTCTAGTAGTTGAATGATTTGTACTTATATCCAATTTTGTATAATTCCTATTCAGTCGATTATGTACATATTCCTTGAGATGGAAATGGTACACTAAATCTTCAGTAGAGTAGTTGTATGAATTATATTCTAAGTATGGAAATTCTATTTTTGAATGTTAGCAAAGAAGCCTTGGTAGTCGTTTGCATGCTGACTTGATTTCCTATTTTGTATAAGTATTGCTTTACCTATCTATTGTACTAAAGGGCATGTGTGGCAATGAAGGTCCTGTGGTAAATTGAAGAACCTGTGAAATCCTATAATAATGATTCAATTTACTGAACCTGGGGTTCATATACCAATGCCTTGGCAAGTTTGGTGAACTGGAGATTCATATAGCAATGCTTTGGTTCTTTTATATATATATATATTAATATTTGACTCAGATTGCTGAACCTGAGATGTTAATCTCAGTGAGGAAACCCTATTTTCAAAAGGTTCTTTTGTATAGGAATTGACATTAAGGTAGGAAATTTCTCGACTATAACATGAATTGATGCCAACTTCTTCTTTTAAGATTATGAGATACTTTAAGGATTATCGTAGAAAGGTAGGGAGTAATTTAGTGTACTAATTGGTAAAAGTAGATAAATAGTTTTAACTTAAAACCACTAGTGTTTTCCAATTATATCAGAATAATTAATAAAGTAATTGGAATAATTTAGATATTAATCAACTTGTATCAAATTATTCGTAACAGGAGGACATCCAGTTCCATTGTTTACCAGTACTTTCCCGGAGCAAGGCAAGTACTTTTCTATGGTCTTGTGCATTTACATATCTTGTACCTTTCTTGTGATACGTCATGACACGCTATCATGTACTCCTGTATTCCTGTTCTTGTACTTACTTGTGTCGGGTGGGGAAATACACTAGCCATGTGACCAAACCCCGGTTATTATATTCATGTAGATAGCTTAGGCCTCATATCGTGCACGCGGGCCCTAAGCCTACCATATTCATGTACTCCTGTACATGCTCCTATACTCACCCCAGCCGGTCACATGGACTAGTTGTATTTTAAACATGGTGCACTTGTCATGTCTGGTACTTCAGGATTATAGTTTCATTCCTGTACATTGCATTTCCTGTACTTTATATTCCTGTACTGTAGTTCATGTACTGTAGTTCCTGTACTGTAGTTCCTGTACTTCATTTTCTGTACTTATATTCCTGTACTTTCCTGTTCATTTCCTACATCTTATTTCATGCTTTCCTGTACTCATACCATATCATGTTCTTGTTCATTACCTAGAATTGTACTTTGCTCTGCTCCTGACTGGATATGTTGCAGGTGTACTTACAGGATATCATTCTACCATATGGGCCAGAGCCTGGGACATTAGCTGAGCAGGATGGAGACATGACTTAGCTAGAGGCTTCAGGTTTAGATTGTTTAGCTCTACTCTTAGATATTGTTTTGGAGTTCATAGTACATTTTCATTCCTGATGACTAGTATATTTATGATATACAAATTTGTGGATTATGGTGATCTTTTTGGGATCGTATGTAGATGCTGTGATTGTGTACATTTATGTTTATCTGGTTAGATTTTCCTAGCTTGGTACAGCTTACTTCGTCGTGTCTAACGACGAAGACTGGGCGTGTCCGACTCGTGTCTGATTATTCGGGAGCGGGTCGTGACACTAAGCTTGCTAGAGTTCAGGTGGAAATTGCCAAATGTAGCTTTACATCTGATTACCGAGTGGCACCTCTAGATCCCAAAAACATCCTCCTCCACCTATCCACGACGACTGATCAAAAGATCACACAAACCAGAGGCCACATCAAAATAGACTCAAAGGATATGTCGGTAGTGAGACGGTCTCAAGATCTCAACCCGACAGAGGACTCGCCTATAGTGGCCGCTTGGGTCACTCTGCCCAACCCACCACTGATCTGCTTCAACCCAGCTGCCCTTAAAAGGATTATCAACTCCTTTGAAACTTACGTTGCCATGGCAGAGGAAACCAGGAACCTCACCAAAGCTAATTATGCAAAAGACTGCATAGAGCGGGATACCTCGAAAGATCTACCAAAATTCGTCAATATCGAGTTGGGACACAAGACCCACTCCCAACCCATCCTATATGATAATAACGTTATATACTGCAACCACTGCAACAAGAGAGCGCACCTCCTCAAGTACTGATTCAAAGCACACCCAGAACTAAAACAGAAACTGATGTAGAAAGCTCGCTCCCCACGGAAGGCCCAGGATCAGAGACCGCTTCTTCCATCCCCCCCGAACTCGCACATCGGATTTGCTGCTAGCCCCAAACCGACCCAAGATATCATTCCCTCAGCTCCCATCCTCCCCCTCTCCATTTCCTGCTTCTCCGGCAGCGACTGTACTCCCAGCCCCCGCTCACCCCTCCCGTCGGTGCCGGACATTGCTTCCGGTGAACCATCGGACATCATCCTCAACAACCGATTCGATATCCTATTTGCTTCCCCTCCGGACGTCGACCTGGCGAACCGCCACCGAGACAAGACCTCCCGTATCGAGGACGCATCATCAGTCGACGAGCAACCGCACAACAGTGACCCCGAGGTCGACCTGACCTCCTTAGGCATCGTCTCTGCGGTCAGGCTCCAGCTTGTCAAGGATGCCGGCTTCTTGGACCCCTGCAACCCCCCTTTGCGCTCTGGCCGAGACGGAGAAAGAGCAACCCCCCCGGAGGAGAACCCAGGCACCACGGTTCAGGGCAACCTGAATACGGTGGGCGAAGCCAATGTGGCACCCCCGAGAGCTCCCAAAATCCCCCACAGTAAGAAGAAAAAGAAGCAAGCTCAAGAGCCAACGGCCATGACCACTCGGTCAGCCACAAAGCTCAACCCCAACCCCCCCCACAACCTTCCCAACGCTTAACATCCTCTCGTGGAATGTTAGAGGGCTGGCCAATAAACCTACCTTGAGGAGGATAATTAGCCTCAAGAAAATCTACCGGATCGACATATTAGTCATCATCTAACCTAAAATTCCCCAAAGAAAACTCAAATCCATCCAACTTCAACTCAGCTTCCCGAACGTCGTTGCCGGGTGTCATGACATCTGGATCCTCTTCAGCGCCGAATGCTCCTTCAGAACCGTTCAGGACTCCAATCAGGCGCTCTCCTGCTTGGTAGAGCACCCAACCCTCACTTCCCGATCTCTCCTCTCCGCAGTCCATGGCAGCTGTGACTTCGTCGAGCGCAAGCAGCTCTGGGACACCCTGATGGACACCCACCTCCCACTCAACAACCTCCCGTAGATCTGCCTTGGGGACTTCAACACGATCTCGTACAGAGAAGAAAAATCCGGGGGGCGTCCCCCCCAGCCGACAATGAACGACTTCAACACCTTCACCTTCAACGCCCACCTATCCCCCTCCCCTTCTCCGGTAATGCCTTCACCTTGTGCAACATGCAGGAAGGCGCCAAAAGGCAATACTCCCGGCTGGATCGTGCCTTGATCGACAACTGTTGGTCCGACATGGATCTCATCTTCAACCTCTCTCACCTCAACACTACCGAATCAGATCACTCCCCTCTCCTCATCGAGATCATCAGCAACTCCAACCTGATTAAGAAACCCTTTCGATTCCTGGACTTCTGGAGACATCATCCACAATTCAGGAACATCATGACCACCACTTGGAAATCGACAAGCCACCCCGATCCCCTTGTCAGAGTGGCAGCCAAACTTAAGGCCACCAGGGGCGCTATATCATTCTGGAGCAAGCTCGCGTTCGATAACATCTTCCAAGAGACTAAGTCAGCATAAGACGACGTCATTTATGCTGAGATCCGGTACGCCACAGACAGGTCTTCAGAGGCACGCGCTGCTTTCAATCTTACCAAAGCTCTCCTCAAGTCTCGGTTGAAGTTCGAGACAGAATTTTGGAAACAGAAAGCCAGACTTACCTGGGATATCGATGGCGATAGGAATTCTGCTTTCTTCCACGCCTGTGTCAATGGATGTAGACTTCAACTTAACCTGCACCAAATCTCTGACGATACCGACACCCTACTCAAAGACCAGCTAAGCATCCACGCTGCAGCAGCCAACTTCTACACCAATCTATTCACCAAAGACGTAGTCGCCAAGGATGAGGCTTTCTTGGCTAAAGTCCCTAAGATGATCAGCGAACGGGAGAACTCGCAGCTCTGAACCCCACCGTCCGTGGAGGAAGTCAAGACCGCTGTGTAGGCCCTTGATGAGCACAGCGCCCCTAGGCCTGACGGCTTCTCTGGTGTCTTCTTCCGATCTTGCTGGAACATTATCGAATCCGATGTGCATGAGGCCACGGTTGCATTCTTTCAAGGCACTAGATACCCCAAATCTATCTCGCGCACCAACCTAATCCTAATCCCAAAAATGGAAAACCCGAAGACCTTCAAAAGCTTTAGGCCTATCAGCTTATGCACCTTTACCAATAAAATCATCTCCAAGATCATTGCAAACCGCATGTCCCATCTCCTCTCCAAGATTATCTCCGAGGAGCAAAGCAGCTTCGTACCTAGGAGGAACATCACCGACAACATCCTACTAGCTCAAGAAATGATAACCTGTATGAAATTCTCGTCCAAGGGGGAACGTCGCCATCAAACTCGACATAGAGAAGGCATATGATCGCCTGGACTGGCAATACATAATTTGGGTATTCAGGGCCTTCGAATTTTCTAAAATTTGGATAGACATCATCTTCTGATCCATAAGCAACTCCTGGTTCTCCACAGTCATCAATGGGTAAGCTGACGGGTTCTTCAAGTCTAGCTACGGGGTTCGACAGGAAGATCCTCTTTCCTCCACTATCTTCATCAGTGCTGCCAAAGCTCTCAGCAGAAACCTGAACAGTATGTCTAAAATCCCTAGATTCTACCACTTCCACATCACCGCAGGCTGCCCTTTAATCACCCACCTGGCCTACGTCGATGACATCCTCATCTTCTCCTCTGGCGACATCTGGTCGGTCGAGGTGGTCAGTCCCACTCTCGAAAAATACACCAGATGCTTCGACCAACGGGTTAACACAGAGAAAAGTGTGATCTATACCCATCATAAAGCTGACAGGAACCGCTCGACTATTCTTGCCAATCTGACGTCCTTCTCCATCTCATATCTACCGCTCCCCTACCTATGGTACCCGCTGGTTTACGGTGGATCCAACTCGGGCATCTTCGACGGGCTTGTGAACAAAACCAGAAAAAAGATCGAGGGTTGGCACAACGCGACCCTCTTCCCTGGTGGAAAGATGATTCTCATCAAACATGTTCTATCCTCCATCCCCATCTACACCCTGGCCGTTTGTTCCCTACCTAAGAAGGTTCTTTCCTCCTTAGAGTCCATCCTCGCCAACTTCTTCTGGGGATACCTCGACGGCAAGGATAAGCACCAATGGGCCAGCTGGGACACGATGGCCAAACCTACTGACGCGGGAGGCCTGGGCTAGAGCAAATTAGCAGACATCGTAGACGCCTGCTCAATGAAATTGTAGTGGAAACTTCGATCAGACAACTCCATCTAGACTCGGTTCATGAAGGATAGATATTTCTAACACTCTCACCCCGCGACGGCCGTCGCCAACAATCGATCCTCTGCCTCCTGGCACCGTATCCTGTACGACCGACACCTCACTGAACCCTTAATCCGCCTGAACCTTGGCAACAAAAATTCGTCGCTGCGCCATGAACACTGGCTCGAAGATGTGGTCTGCCAACTTACCCTGACAGCCCTCCTTACTGCTCGATCCACGACCTATGGGACATCGACTCGGGTTGGAGGTGGGATCGGACTAGAGACTGGCTGGGCCCGGATACGACGGCCGACCTGCACGCCGCTGATGTGAAGCTCAGCGATCTCCCTAACACCTTCAGATGGTCCCCCACCTCCGATAGTATTTTTACGTTGGCCTCCGCCAAGACCGTGGTACGAGGCATCGGTGCACCTTCTCCGGTGATCGCCCCTTTCTAGCACGCCTGTGTCTCCAACAAATGGTCGATCCTGATATGGAGAGACCATCGTCGGAAGCTTCCAACCGATGACTCCCTCTCCACCATCGGATTCAGCCTGGCCTCTAAATGTCACTTCTGCACTTTACACCAATCTAAAATCATATAG
This sequence comes from Iris pallida, assembly GCA_029216955.1. Lineage (NCBI taxonomy): Eukaryota > Viridiplantae > Streptophyta > Magnoliopsida > Asparagales > Iridaceae > Iris > Iris pallida. The sequence goes on from JANAVB010025204.1 coordinate 42,276, forward strand.
CACATCCTGCTTTCCGGCGAGCTTGGCACTCAGTTATGGAGCAGCCTCGCACTCTGTCGCGGGTAGGGACATCGGGCCGGGGGCTTCAATGATCTTCTGGCCAGTTGGAGAGACACTCACGGCCATCAGATCATCACCGCCGCTGGCATTTGGGTGCTATGGAAGAACCGGAACAAATCAAGGTACGAAGGGCGCCAATACAACCCAAGACAACTACTCAGGGAAGTCCTCCGACAAATCCTCAAAATTCGAAGACGGTGCACCCACTGTCAACCCCAGTTTTCATAAATAAGGGTAAATTTTGAAGTTTTGTAATTATAATCATTTAATAATGATATTTATATTACATTGTGATTTTTGGTGATTTTTAATTAATTTAAAACTATTTAAAACATTGAATTGTGATTTTGATGGTTAACTAGTTAAACCCTAGTTTTGCTAAGCCTATAGACTAACCATGACTAAGGGAGCCTAGTCATGTGATTAGGATGACTAATTACTACTTTTTAGCCTAAGAATATTTTGGTCATTTTTGGCTTATTAATGAAAATGAATTTTGATTAATTAATATTGTGCTAATTGAATTGTTAGAGACTAACCTAGAAGCTTAGCCTAATCTAGATTAGTCTTGAGGCTAGAATCATGGTTAGAATATTAACTAAGTGCCAAGGTTAGTAATATCTAGATATTCCTAAGTAGGATATTTACCCCTTAGGATATTTGTGAAAAAGAAGGCCTTAGGACTAATTGAACCAATAGGAAGGCTTGGAATTGGGTGGATAAGCCCTAGCCACTCATCTACATGTAAAACTAACCCTAATTCATCTAATGACCAGCCATCAAGTGCTCCCCTTCCTATAAAGAATCCTTAAGAAAATACTTGCCTCTTTTTACCCCTACATAGAACCCTAATTGTTCTTCCCCAAACTTGAGAGCTTCTCTCTTGATTTTGATCTCCAAATCCCTCCATTCTTCTTCCAATCTTCTATCATTTCTTCTCATTCAACCAAGAAGAGGTGCTAGCAAGGATTTAAGCAAGGATCAAGGAAGGGTGTCCATTTTGGAGGAGCTTTTGTGTCGAAACCGTGTCCTTTGAGTGTATCATTGGGATCCCACTTCCAATAGGTATAACCATCTCTCTATTTCAATTTTCCTTGCATTTTAGTTAGATTTGAATCCATAGGATCCACCCCCATGCATGTAAAACCATTAGATTTTAATTTGAGGCTCTTTGGAATCATCTTTAGGAAGTTTGAATAGGTTTGGTGTCCTACTTGTGGAGTTTCCAAATTAGGACACCCCATGTGTATGTATGTATGATAATAGTTTAAATAGATATTTAAATTCGGTTTTAGAATGGTTAGAGAGTGGATTGATCTTAGTTAGGATGGTTAGAATGAGTTTCATTTGGATACCTATGTTGGTATCCAAGTATCTTGGCCTACATGTGTTTCTTTTGTCCAAAACAATCCAAATTCGTCATAATTTTTATCCACGTTTTTAGTAGCCAGAGCAACTTACAAATGTCATAACTTTTAGCTTAAGACTCCGATTTTTTTAAAAGAACCGTATCGAAGTTAGCTTTCCAAATATATATTTTAATAAGCCAAAATCGTTCTAGAACTTTCTGTAGAACTGTTTGAGTGTCAGCTGTACGAAAGACGAACGCGTTTCGGTGCTTTCGCGATTCCGGGAGCTTCCAGACACGAAAATGCGATCCGTTTGAAATTTTGGAAAGCTAATATGAAGGGCTACAACATACTTTAATCCTATAATTTAGTGGAGGCCCAATTGGTACAGTATTGATTTTAAGTAGAAGAGTGACTATACGACATAGGCATTTTGTGTAACCTATAAGCCTATGTAGTATGGATATCATGTGAATGTAGGTATCATAGGTTGTTAAAAATATGTATGATATAGTATATATATATATATATATATATATATATATATATATATATATATATATATATATATATATATATATATATATATATTATGTAATATATGTTAGTATAGTGTGTGTGTTTGAATGAGATAAGGATGTGTGTGGTTATGGGAGAGAAGTGAGATTGATAGAGGATATGTGCTAGTGTGTATTTAATGTTGTATAGATGGTAGTGTAGTGTGTGTATTGTGAAGGTGAGAGAGTTTGGAGGATCATGCCATCCAACTTGACTTGAGGCTAGTGTGGTTTGTTGAGTGATTTGTGTTTTGGTTGAGTGGTAGTGTGTTTGTATATAGATGTGTGTGGGTGTATTAGAAGAGAGGGAGGTGGATTTGGTATATGTGTTTGTGTGTGTGTTAGTATTGAAGTAGAGAGGAATTTAGATGTTATATGTATGGATATGTTAGTATGTTAGTGGTTATGTTAGAATCTATGTAGAGGTTAGAGGTATCTTAGAAGTTAGATAGTGATATCTTATATAAATTAGATAGTCAGTTGTGTTAGTCTATGTTATTGTTAGTTAGAGATGACATATGTTAGTTGGTTAGAGTTAGAGATGGATATATATACATATATGTTATGGTTAGATATTAGTTAGTGGTTGTTAGTTGTGTTAGGTTTCTAAGTTAGAATAGATGGTTAGAAGTTATAGGTTAGAATGTTGTTAGTTGAGGTATTCGTTAGATTTTGATATGTTAGATACCTATGATATGTTAGTATTAACTAGTGTCTAGATGTTGAAAACCTATAGATAGTTAGTATCCTATCTTAGTATCTTAGAATACTAAGAGTGGGGTCGTAGAATAGTGGGTATCGTAGGATACTCAAGTTAGTATCTCAAGGTAAATGAGATTTACCTTTACCTTCAAGATAAATGAGTTTACCTTATAACCAAGGTAAGGTATCAAGATACCAAGATATGGTATCGAGATACGAGGGTAGAGTATTAGAACACCTTAGTAGGGTATTGAAGGATAAGTAGGGTGAGGGTAATATAGGCAAGGGTATGGGTTAGAGGCTAAGGTAACGAGTTGACCTTGGTATGGTAATGGGATAAGAGTTAAGGTAATACCTATAACTAAGATATGAGTTTAACATGTTTAAGATATGGTTAGAATTAGGATAACTTTATTGGTAATGATTAGGAATAGGGTAAATGACTTAGGGTTGATCCCGTTTGACCATGGTTGACCATTTTGACTAAAAGTCAGCCAAAAGTCAACTTTAGCCTAAAATTGACCAAAACTTGACCAGAGTTGACCAGTTGACTAAAAGTCAACTGAGAGTCAACCATTGACCTAGTTGAACTATAGTGGACTATGAGTTGACCAGGGTTGACCAGAGTTGACCATTCGACCAAAAGTCAACTGTAAGTCAACCTTTGACTTAAATCGATTTAGTTTGACTTTGTTTGACTTGCCTTGACCTAGTTTAACTTTATTAGGCCTAGTATGACTTAGATTGACTTTATATAATCTAGTTTAACCTAGATTGACTTAGAATCATGTAGTTGCATCATAAACTTCCTTTATTACATATTTGAACACATCATAACCTGTATTGCTTTATTTAGGACTTTGTGACTCAAGTTCAGACATATGTTTTCATCAGTCATTCAGAGTACCAGGCGAGTACATTCTCTGATAATATTTATGTTTTATGATATCGTCTTTATTTCTAGTATTTAGTTTAGATATCTTTGTTCTCTTGACATATTGTCCACACGGATTGATATTTGTCTGGATCCCGTCATAAGATGTTATTCTTCTTATATATGGTATGCCTTGTGCAAGTCTTCCTTGTTCCTTGTTCATTGTATAGACATGATTCCTGTGAAGGAGAGCTACTTCACAGAGAATGCATGTCATGACGTGTCATGACTGGATCCACTATATTAGTCAGGGATGGGGGTGTTAGCGTAGATATGTGATCAATACCCCACAGTACCAGATCTTATCATCATTGTATCCTCACTGTATAGTGTTAATCATACACTCACGTATGATTAGCCAGGCCAAACATTGTATCAAGTTCTAAGCCGATCACATGTTGAAACTAGTGCTAAACTCACATAGATAGCAGTTCTAGATTTTTGTACATGTTATACACTGTTCTCTTGCCTTATCTCATTATAGTTTTGATATACCCTGTCAGGATGCATGTACGCTCTACTTTACCTAGTATATTCTCTCTATCTACTGCTATATTTTTAATATTGTATAACTAGAACGGTTGTTTGAGGTTTTGTACTCGTTTTCGTCCTGACTGGACTTGTTAAAAATATTACAGATGATAAGGAGGAGTGCCCTACCTGTTACGGTCCTCATGACGTGGTTGGTATAGAGTTGTATACCCTAGTACAGCAGGGGCTAGCTTTAGCAGATGAGGCCTTGGTATAGTTTAGCTGGTTTTAGTATAGTACTGGACTCTGTCCCAGATTACTTTGGCTTGTTATTGTTGTTAGTTATCTGTTTGAGATTGTTGACTCAGAGATTTTGGACTTGTATTATTCTGTATTGGATTTTCAGGATGATATTTATAAATCTTGTTGTCTTTATCTTTCAATATTATCTATCATCATTCTTAGAGTTTGTGATTGAGTATATTATATTGTCATTGTTTGTCCTCTATTCGGAGTTGACTATTCTCGACAGGTTTTAATATTATAACTATTGATAGATGGTAGACCTAGACAACGTTCTACGCCGTTTCTGCGGCGTAGGCTGGGACGTTGTTTCGTACTTTTGCCCTTACTCTGGGTGCGGGTCGTGACACCCACTCTCCGACACGGATTTTGGAGGCATGGTACTAGCTGCAGACCCGGACTTTCTTCTTGTGTTGGGCAAAGGCCCCCTTTTTTTGCTGTCTTTTCGCGCTTGGCACGTTTAATTGTATAGGATTCGGCATTTTGCACCTGATACATCAAGAAAAGTTTATATATATATATACATATATATAAGATCATATCCCCAAAAGAACCAGCCTCCCCGTCCCGAGCCCACATGGATCCATGACCCCCCTCCCCGTCCGCTCACGACGTCGGGGCAGAGCTCCGTTAGCTCGCCGGCAGCCGCCCCCTTTCCCTCCCCGGCGTCGCTCGAGTTGGACGCTCGCCCCCCTCCCCCCGTTCTCTTCTCCGGCCGGTCACGGCAAGCAAGTCCCGTTGGCTCCGCAGCTGCACCCAGCCTAGACGAGCGATCAGCTCTCACTGGTCGGCATCGCCCCCGTCGGGGTGGCCACCAAGCTCCGGTGGCCACCCCTGAGACCCGCCCCCTTGCACCGCCACATCCCTCCGGTGGCCTAGTGCCCCGGCGGCCCCCTCTGGCACCCTCACCCCCTCCGGCTTCGACCGGAGAGTCGGGCAACCGTCGAGTCAGCTGCGTCGGGTTCGAGCGGTTCCCGCCTAGCCAGTTCAAATTTCAAATTTCCCCCCGGGGCTTCCTATTCGCCTTCTTCTCATTCGGAAAGGAACCTTGCGCCCTATTCCCTGTGGAGCAGCTATGCGCCTCCAGTCGGCCTAGCGCCCCCCTCCGCTATGCGCCCCCGCTTCCTTGTGTTAGGGGCTATGCTCCCATCGCTGGTGCCAATGCACCCTCCTCCTCGGGCAGTACCGTCGTTCCCCAGCATGCGCCCCGGCTTCCTTATGCGGGGGGCTATGCGCCCATCGTTGGTTCCTGTGTGCCTACCTCTCCCGCTTCAGGCGCATAGAACAGGCTCCTCCTGGTGGATGCCATGCGCCCCCCAGGCAGTGCCCAGTCAGTTCAAGGGGGCTAAGAGCCAGCGCCCTCCTCCTCTTTTGTCGGAGGCCATGCGCCCACTCAACCCCGCCCGGGTGCATGCGCCCACCCATCCGTGAGTGAGCCATCTCCAGGTGGCCATGCGCCCACACCCCCCGCGACCCATGTGCCCATTATCTCCGGGGTCTCCTCCGGGAAATCTTTTGTGGAGATTCTGAGGCCAGATCGTGGGATGCAATTCTTTCCCCCGACCATAGACACCGAGCTGCCAGACTTCGAACTCCCGAGCCCTTCCAACGGGAAAACCATCTGCGTCCCGTTCTCCTTCGCAGAGATATCCTCTCTTTCGGCAAGCTTTGCGAGGACATTTGTGTTGAAGTTCCCCTCAGGGTGTCCCAAGATCACCATCGCTCAAGAGGCTATCGCAGGTTGGGGGCTCACCTCTGCCTACAAGATTGCCTCGCTGGACCCCAAATACCTACTTCTCCACCTTTCCTCAGACCGTGACTACTCTTTATTCTGGGCCAAACGCACAACCCGCTTCGGAACCCACAGCGTCAAGATCGCCAAATGGTCCCCCAGCTTCAGCCCCACAGTCGACTCTTCGATCATCTCGACGTGGATCACCCTCCCAAACTTCCCCCTAGTCTGTTTTACACCTGCAGCACTTAAGAGAATCGCAAGCTCTTTCGGATCTCTGGTGGCTATCGTTGAAGAAACTCGCACCCTATCCAAAGGCAACTATGCGAAGATCTGCGTGGAACTCGACCTATCTTCAGACCTCCCCCCCACCCAGATTTAGATCTACCTCGGGGGACAGTCACACTTCCAAACTCTGGAGTACGACAACAACATAATCTTCTGTAGCACTGCCAGTCCAGAGGCCACCTCACAAGGCATTGTTTCAAGGCCCACTCGGAGCTTAAGAATAAAGCCACCCGCAAGCTACGATCCTAGAAGACGACCCAAATCATTTCCACATCCCCCATCCTCCCCCTCCTCAATTCTCACTTCCACTTCGTTGACAGCGACAACTCCCCCAGCCCCCGATCCTCCCATCCTTCGGAGAAGGCCATCACCCCCTTTGAACCCCCGGGCATCCTTCTCAACAACCAGTTCGACATCCTTAATTTCATCCCTCCTGACACTCTCCGGAAGAGACCCCAATCCGGCCTGATCCCCCCCGAGGTGAACGAGAAGTCCGCTGAACTACACCAGACCAACGACACTTCTACGACACTTCTACGACCATAACGACACTTCATCCCTTCTTATCCCCGGGTGTGATTTTGCGAATGACCCGGTGATGCTGAGTATAGTCCCGGCCGACAGGCTTCAGCAAGCCATAGAAGCGAGTTTCCTGGACCCCGACAACCCTCTCTGTGCTCTTGCTGAGATAGACAAAGAAGATGTCTCCCCCGAAGGAGGTTACCGGGTACTCCACTCGCGGTACGTCAGACTCGGCGGACGACGCCACCGGGGCACGACCGAGAGCCCTTAAAAACCCCCTCAACAAGAAGAAAAACACGCCCTAGAGCCCACGGCCATGACCACTCGGTCGGCCACTAAGGTCAACACCCACCCCCTCTACAAACAACCCAATGCCTAACATCCTCTCATAGAATGTTAGAGGGCTGGCCAAGAAACCTACCTTGAGAAGATTAATCAGCCTCAAGAAAATCCACCGAATCGATATTTTGATCATCATTGAACCCAAAATCCTCCAAAGAAAACTCAAATCCATCCAACTTCAACTCGATTTCCCGTCCGTTGTCGTAGGATGCTATGACATCTGGATCCTTTTCACTGCCGAATGCATATTCGGCATCGTGAACGACTCCAATCAGGCACTTTTCTGCTGGGTGGAGCACCCCTCCCTTAAGTCTCGAGCCCTTATCTCCACTGTTCATGGCAGCTCGACCCCTTCGAGCGCAAGAACCTCTGGGACACCATCAAGGACACCCACCAACACCTCAACTACCTTTCGTGGCAATGCCTTGGAGACTTCAACACAATCTCGCATCGAGAGGAGAAATCTGGACGGTGCCCTCTCCCCCAGCCGGCGATGAACGACTTTAACACTTTCATCTTCAATGCCCACTTGTCCCCTCTTCCATTCTCCGGCAATGCTTTCACCTGGTGTAACATGCAAGAAGGCGCCCGAAGACAATACTCCCGTCTGGATCGAGTGCTGGTCGACAACCTGTGGGTCGACTTGGACCTCATCTGAAACCTCTCTCACCTTAACACCACAGAATCAGACCATTCCCCTCTCCTTATGGAAATCAGCAGCAACTCCATCCAGATCAAAAAACCTTTCTGCTTCTTGAACTTCTGGAGCCACCACCCTTATTTTAGAAACATCGTGGCCTTCGCCTGGAGATCGACCTGTAACCCTGACCCCCTCGTCCGTGTGGCAGTCAAGCTCAAAGCCACCAGGGGTGCATTATTGTCTTGGAGTAGACTCACTTTTGGGAATATTTTCCAAGCTATCAAGAAAACTGAGGATGATGTCACTCATGCTGAGATCCTGTTCGCTTCGGACAGTTCGCCGTAAGCCCGCACCGTCCTGAACCTTACCAAGGCGCTTCTCAAGTCTAGGCTGAAGGTCGAGACATAATTCTAGAAGCAGAAAGCCAGATTGACCTGGGATTCCGAGGGTGACAGAAATTTCGGTTTTTTCCATGCCTGCGTCAAGGGCCGCAGAAATCAGCTCAATCTTCACCAAATCTCAGACGACAACGGCATCCTCCTTAAAGACCAGAAAAGCATCAACATGGCAGTCGCCAACTTCTACACCAAACTTTTCTCCAAAATGGCCTTCATTAAGGATGCGGCATTCCTGGCTAAGGTCCCCAGCCTGATCAGTGAGCAGAAGAACGTAATGCTGTTGACCCTCCCTCCCCGGAAGAAGTCAAGTTGGCTGTCTGGACCCTGGACGAACACAACGCTCCCGGGCTAGACAATTTCTTCGGAGTCTTCTTCCATTTTGTTGGGATATAATCGGGCCAGACTTTTACGAAGCCACGGTGGCATTCTTCAATCGAGCGAGCTGCCCCAAATCCATCTCCCGGGCCAACCATATCCTGATCCCAAAAAAAGATAACCCGAAGACTTTCAAAGACTTCAGACCGATCAACTTATGCACCTTCACCAATAAAATTATCTCCAAGATCATCGTGACCCAGATGTCCATACTTTTTCCCAAGGTCATTTTCGAGGAGCAGAACGGCTTCGTCCCCGGTCGAAAAATCGCCGACAACATCCTGCTCGTTCAGGAGATGATCATTTGCATGAAATTCCCATCCAGGAGGGAACGTCGCCATCAAACTTGACATAGAGAAAGCCTATGATCGCCTGGATTGGCAATTCGGGTTCTCGGAGACTTGGATTGACATCATCTTCAGATCCATAAACAACTCTTGGTTCTCCACGGTCATCAACGGGCAAGCCGACACTATCTTCAGATCCAGCCGCGGGGTCCGGCAAGGTAACCCTCTATCCGCCACCATCTTTATCATCGCAGCAGAAGCGCTCAGCAGAAACCTAAACAACATGGCGAACACCTCCAGATTCCATATCTATCATACTACTACGGGCTGCCCTCTTATCACGCATCTGGCCTATGCCGATGACATCCTCATCTTCTCTTCCGGGGATATCGGGTCGGTGGAGGTGGTCTGCAGCACGCTCGAGAAATATACCAGATGCTCAGGTCAACACATTAACGCTGACAAAAGTGTCATCTACACCCACCACAATGCCGACCGGAGTTACTCATCCAACCTCACCAACCTGACCTCCTTCTCCACCGCATACCCACCGTTCTCCTACCTGGGATGCCCACTGGTGTACGAGAAATCGAACTAAGACATTTTTGAGGGTTTGGTGAACAAAATCAAACGAAAAATCGAGGGATGACACAATGTGACCCTTTCCCCGGAAGGCAAGATGATCTTCATCAAGCATGTCCTATCCTCCATCTCCATCTATATCCTGGCCGTGTGCTCCCCCCCAAGAAAGTCCTTTCCTCGGTCGAGTCCCTTTTCGCTAACTTCTTTTGGGGCCACCTCGACGACAAGGACAAGCACCACTGGGTCAGCTGGGATACTATGGCCAAACCCACAGATACGGGAGGACTTAGCTTTACCAGATTAGCGCACATTATCGACGCATACTCAATAAAGTTTTGGTGGAAGCTTCGAACGGATAACTCCATCTGGACTAGGTTCATGAAGGCCGGATATTTTCAATATTCTCACCCAGTGACAGTCGTCGCCAACAATCGATCCTCTGCATCCTGGTGCCGGATCCTCCACGGTTGCCACCTCGCTGAACCCTTTATCATCCAGACCCCCGACACCCTGAAGTGGTCCCCTACGCCTGATGGAACCTTCATGATGGCCTCTGCCAGGACGGCGGCGAGAGGCATTGACCTGCCATCACCATTGATCGCTCCTTTTTGGCACTCCTGCATCCTCAACAAATGGTCGATCCTCATCTAGAGAGCCTACCACCGGAAGCTACCTACCGACGATTCCCTCATCTCTATCGGCTACAGCCTGGCGTCCAAGTGTCATTGCTATACTTCACACCAATCAGAAACAACAGAATACATCCTTCTCGTCGGCGGTCTCGCCAATCAGTTGTGGTCCAGTCTTTCTTGGCGATACGGCCAGGTTCTCTATAACGGGAGCTTCAACGATCTCCTTGCCAGCTGGGGCTCCTCTCATGGGCATCAGATCGTTACAGCCATCGGCATTTGGGTGCTATGGAAGAACAGAAACAAATTTAGGTGCAAAGGTTACCAATACACCCCCAGCAGCAGTTCAGGAAAGCCCTCCGGCAGTGTCACCGCACCAGCAGATGTTGCTCCCACACACCGAAATGTTTTTGGCAGGAGTTGTACTAGGCCGACTGGCGAGCTTTTTTGTTGCTACCGGTCTCTTTCAGTTTCAGTTTCCCAGTTTCCTTTCGCACTTTACGCGTTTACTTGTATAGGCTTCGGCATTTTGCGCCTGACACATCAATAAAGTTCCTTCGTTAATATATATATATATATATATATATATATATATAACACGAAGCTTTCCAAATAAACCGAGATGTCTACTCTTTCCCAAATAAAAGCAATTTACTCTTTTATACAATCGACAAATAGAGTAAGCGGCGTTAGAATAAATTGATTGTTAGATTAATTTGTTAATCAGTAGAATTGACTAGGATGGAGTATTAGAGATAGCAACTTGAACACCATAGAAATGGTTATATTGGAACTAAGACATCCTCTTAATTAAATATAAGATTTTGAGGACTAGACTGAGATCCTCCATCCCTCCATCTTCCTTTTGTAAAACTTAAGACAAGTACACTACTAGATTCTGGTTTATTTTCCTTCATATTGCATATTGACACATTGTGCTACAGAGTTCTTTCCTGTGAACTCAAATATTGACTCCGGGATTGGGGAGTAGTGTAGCACATTTGAACAAATCTCCCTTAGAATTATTGTGGATAGCTGAAACCACACTTGCACGTGTGCTAAAGCAGGATCGTATGCTAGAATACAAATTGAATATTCTAGCCGGTCACAAGTGTCTACCTATTCAAACCATAATTGTTCATTGCATGAAATATTTTAATTCTTTCTATTGCATCAAATAGTTCAATTGTTTCCGTGCATCAAATATTTTAATTGTTTCAAATATGCATTTTTCAACTATTGCTTAAAATACTAGAGTACGGTATCATGTACTTGTTCATTCCTGACTGTAAATCCAATTTTTCAACATAGACGAGTTTGAAGATGAAGAGCTATTCTTCAATAGCTATTATGATCTTGTCTTATACCTAAGGAGTCCCTGGAAGCAAACTTGGAGAGCACTGCCCCGGAGGCACCCTTGTCAGCTACTCAGATTGCTGTAGTTACCTTATTTCCTACTTAGCATTTCCCTTTTCAGAACAATATTTGAAGTTTGTAAGTACTTTTATGTTCGACATTTTTCTTGGAAACCTACATGTTTGTTTGAATGAAAAGTTTGATTTTTTTTTTGCAAATTTAGATGTTGTGACTTGGAGTTACACTATTGATCAGACACCTTACTACGCAGTCTCACCATGGTGTAGGCTGGGCATGATCCGACTTGACCCAAACATCTTGGGACCGGGTCATGATATATTTTTAGTGGTGGCCCATACAGGTTGACAAACAACTTTAGGAAATTATCTAGAAACAATTAGATCACTTAGAACATTGTAACACTATGACTCAATTACAACATAGGACCAATTTTTATTCAAAATATTTTTCTATATGTGTAACTTAGTTGGATTACATTGCTTATGTTGCTTCCTTACCATTCCCGAAAATGGCAAAGGAAAGAACCACCCCTTCTGGCCACATTTCTGAGGAGGCTGAATCCTCAAAGCACCGGCCTATAGAGTCAGTAATTGGTCTACCTCCTCTATTGCTTACTGATCGTCCCCATCCTCCACCACCTCCTCGCTCTGCTTATGTTTCCGCAGTTCATGTTGTCACGACCCGCACCCGCTTTTCGGATACGAGACGTGTCCAAGCCAGCCTACGCCGCAGAGTCAGCGGTAGAACGCTGTCAAGCCCGCAAGAAATAAATGCTCAAAATATAAAATTTGCTGCTCATTCACATTTCTAAATTTGTTACAACATTTATAATTAAAGAAAATACAAGTTTTACAATTAATGAAATTGATACAATTGCTATCTATTTCTAGGTTTCTGTCTGCAAGTACACCCGAATCTCCTAAGCTAAGTGAAGCCATAGCTAACCTGAAAAATATTGGTTTCCAGTCAGGAATGGAACAAGCACACAAACCGACGGCAATGCAAAAACATAATAGAATTAACAAGACATGAAAATAATATATGAGATATGAAAGCTAGAAAGTACTGATGACATGGCACGGTGGAGAAGACAAGGAAAAAATAAATAAAAGACAACTACCTATGTGGTGTGAAATATCTGTTTCGACATGTGAACGGCTAGGGGATAAATCCGGTACACTACACGTGTCGTGTGCAGCTGCTATCATGCAAGAATAGACATTTTGGGGATATTTCTGGGTAGTCCACATGTTTACTAAGATATTTCCCCTCCCGACTACTCCGTGTGACGAGCGTGTCAACAAGCAGCAAGACATATGTATAAGCATGAAATGAAAAGACTACTATGAATCGAAAGCAATCAAAAAGTGTACTTTCCTGGCGTCCTTTGCTGGTGAAACCGACAATTCCATTGAGTTCAGACTAGTTCGATTAGCCTAGGTCAATGTGCAGAAGTTAGAATCACAAGAAACGGGAACGTATAACTAGTCACGATTTAAGGTTGGTTTTTGAAGGAACTTTGTTTTAAAAAAAGGAACCCCCAAAATTATATATATAGAAAATGTCTATAATCTATTTAGAAAATATTTATACTATTTGAAAAACGATAATCTAGTAGTCAAAATATTCTTGGATAAATACTATTTAGTAGTTAAAATCATAAATACTTGAAGTTTTGGAATATCATTTAGGAATTCTTATTTTACTTATGAAATACTTACCAAATTACTTTAATAATTACATAAATTCTAGAATCAAAATACAATTTTAGAAAATATGAATACATAATTTTTAAAATAAAAATAACATTAATACTAATAACAGTGGTAATAATAGTAACAACAATATTATATTGTATATGTACAATAAATGTACTGATTTTTACTTAGGAAGTCAGAATGTAATACTTAACCCATAATAAAAACAAGGACATATTATAATGGGCTTGGAGCCCAATCCTAATGTTGTTAAGGCCTTGCGTTACATTCAGCCACTGGCCTTACATACAACTAATTAAAGTAAACTAAGCTAAAACAAAGTAAAAATAAATAAACCAAAACTAAACAAAGTAAAATAAAAAGAGGAAAGAAAGTGAGAGAGGGAAGGAAATGGAAGGCTTACAGAGGGGAAATCGGGAAGAGGGCTGTGCTAGCTTGTTGGCGGAAGGCGCTCATGCACGGAGGTGGCTAGGCTATGCTTGTGGAAGTGGGGCCGACCTTGGCACGACGGTGGCGGGAGGCCAGGTCGTGGCGGACGCCGACGTATATGCGGGTTGAGGAGAACGGTCGGTCGGACTCCGGCGGCTTTGCGTCTCGGTCGCGGCGATATGGCAGGCGTCGCCCCGCCGGTGGCACCATTATGCTGGGCCAAAGCTGGCCGAGTCAGCCTCGACGAGGAGCTGGCAAAGGGGCGCTGCTAGGCGCGGTCTCGCTGACTCGTCGTCGGACGGAGGCTTAGTGCTGCCTGCGTGTGGATCCGGTGGTCACGACGAACTCAGGCGCGACGGAAGGAGTCATCGCCCAGATCGGAGGAGAAGTCTCCACGGCGGCGCGGGATCATGTCGATAGCGACAGAGAAGGTAGGTTCGACGGTCGAACGAAGCAGCTGCGGATCCTCGGTGGTTCGCGATAAGCTCGAAGGGACGGACTACGGCTGTAGGTTAGGGTTGTATTTTTGATTCTTGGTGTATTCTAATGGTGTGGCGTGTCCAGTGTATCGAACACGAGAGTTTTGTACTCTATGACGGACTGGAATAGATGTAAACGATACCGACATGATGGCACGGGGTGATGGAGGGGTGTTGGTTGTGGACAATGGTGATGATGTATGTGTGGGGACGGCCAGGGATTTGGGCTCGGTGGTGTCGGTGATGTGAGGAACAGAGGAGGTGGCAGTCATGGGTGGTCCTGGTAGTTGTGGTGATGGTGACGGGTCGGGATGGCGAGCAATGAGGAGTCGGGGTATAGCATGGCAGCGCAGCCACGGCTACGTGGTCATGGGAAGAAGGAGATGGTCGTATTGGCTTTGGTTATTGGTGTTTCTGTTGGTGTTGGTGGCCTGGGTCGCGGAGTAGAGGATTCGACAGATGTTGGGTGGTGTTATGGTCGGGCGGGTTTGATGGTGGTGCTGGTTTTGGTGGTGAGGGCAGCAAGAGATTAAAGAGACGAAGGGGAGAGGGGAGTTGCATATATATATATATATATATATATATATATATATATATATATATATATATATACTATCGGTAGAGATAAGACTTTGTTTAAGAAGAATTCTATCTAGATTAGAATTTAAAGAAAAATAGGGTTTAAACAGTTATAAACTAGAATATTTGTTTAACAATATTTAATCTATAATAATCTTCCCATTATTTAATATTATTCCATAATTGATCAACATAGTATTCGTTGATATCAAGTAATTTAAAGCATATAAATTTAAGTCAAAAATCAAATAATCGATTATCATTAAAATTTAAAATAATATTTGTTGTCATCGAAATATTGTAACGTATATTTTATAAATCAAATCTAATTGATATCCCCTTAATTTAAAACCAAATAAATATTTAAACTAGGTTAACATAATCTCAATACATAAATTTGAATCAAATAATATATATTTTTAAATCAAATTAACTTTAATCGAATCTACTAATAGATAATACTGCCAATTTAGAATTGACAGCTAATATTGTCAAAAGTTTAGATTATATAAATTCAAATAGAATAATTGTTTAAGCTAAAATTAACCTAATCACAATCTTATTAATGATTGCCATAATAATTTAAAATATTACTATATATTGATAAATAATTCAAATCGTATGAGTTAAATCAAAATGAAATAGGCGATCGACATAACTTTAAAAGAAATTTAATATTTTGTCAAATAACATATTTCTAAATTAAAATAATATTATTTATCACTATAATATAGATAATATTCGATGTCATCGAATAATTTGAAACATATTCTAAAATTCTATAAATATTTATAATTTACAATCAAAATTAATGTTCAATAAAATTCAAGGTAGTAACAAAACATCTTTCATAATTATAACTATATACTTCAATAAAATATTTATTTAAAACAAAATAGCACTCTCAAAGTGTTTAATCTTTAGAACTTGTTTTCAATAGAAATTTATCATAAAGTTATTCGCAAAATCTCGACGAAAACGACCTTCAAGCACAATAAAAGAAAGAAGAAAAATTAATAATTAGGGAAATTCGGGAAGAGGAGTTACACATGTCGCACCACCTATTCCTCCCAGGACCATGCCACCACCTCATTCTATTGTTGTGGTCCTACCTGTCATTCCACTAGCAAGAGCTATGCTTGTTG
This sequence comes from Iris pallida, assembly GCA_029216955.1. NCBI lineage: Eukaryota > Viridiplantae > Streptophyta > Magnoliopsida > Asparagales > Iridaceae > Iris > Iris pallida. The sequence goes on from JANAVB010025204.1 coordinate 58,174, forward strand.
ACCCTACCCAGCTCCAAACCCTACTTCATGGTGTTCTAGAGGCCCAGAGAGCCCAAGCTGAGGCTCATTGCGAGAAGACCATGATCATAAGAAAGGGTATGGAGAATGCCCATAATGTTGCCTTAGGTACCCTAGAGAGAGGAGACGCAACTATGTCTGACCAGAGGCCTGCTGCCCAGGTCAAGGCTGGTACCAAAGAAAACTTCAAGAAGCTGGGACCACGACTCTTCGAAGGAACCGAGGACATCATCTATGCTGATGAATGGCTGAAGGACATGGAGCATCTTCTTAGCGTTGCTCGACTTCTAGATGACCTTAAGGTTGAGGACGTAGCACTTCGGATGCGGGACCTGGCGGGCATTTGGTTCAGAAATGAACCATGGTTCCAAATCCAAGGGATAGCTTGGAACACATTCAAGAAGCTGTTCAAGAGAAAATTCTTCCCAGAGGCAGCTCTAGAAACTATGGGAAGGGAATTCCAAGACTTAAGTAAGAGAACCTTATGATTGATGAGTATGCAATAGACTTCAGTCGACTCAGTCGATTTGCCACCTCCATGGTCGCTGACCCGGTAGACCGTGCCAAGAGATTTTGTTACGGAATGGGAGAGGAGCTTCGCACCCTAGTCACTAAAAATGGTGCCAAAACTTATGAGAATATGCTGAAGGTGGCACGGGGAATCGAAGCTAGCTCATTTGCTCGTCCCAAAAGAGACTTTTTAGGGCCTAGAAATTTCTATGGAAATTCCAAGAAGCCCAACAATCACAGGCCTTCTTACCTCTAGCAACCCCATCAGCGGGCCAGGATGCCTAACAAAGCACCCCAGTACCAGCAACAGAAAGCACCCATCTGTGCCTACTATAAGAGGCCCGGACACAATACTTACATATACAGAAAGAGGTTGGGACACTGCCTATCTTGTGGGTCTGCTACCCATCAAGTGAAGTACTATCTTACAACATTCACTCGGACTAGAACAAGACAGTAGAGGGCTCTACTTCCAACCCAGCAGCAGCAATTCAGCCAGCACCAATAGAGAGCCGGGCGAGCTTTTGCCTTGACATTAGAGGAGCCAGAGCCAGAACCAACTGGAGATGTTATCACAGGTACCATCTTATTACATTTACGTCCTGTCCTAACATTATTTAATTTTGGAGCATCTCATAGCTTTATATCCTCAAACTTTATTTCTGTACACCTTAGTCACTAGTTTTAGCAAGAGGATATGTAGAGTTGTGACTGGCGAAGGACCCATACCAATCACAAAAACTTGTACCTGCCCTATCACCATTTCAGGCTATAAATTCCTAACACCACTTCTTGTTATGCCACTCCCCAACTATGATATAGTCTTGGGAATGGACTGGCTGAGTGAGCAGCATGCCCTGATAGACTGTCACTGAGGTAGTGTCATCTTTAGTCCACCTGGAGAAACCGAGTTTGAGGTTGTTAGAGCACTAGAAAGCATGAGGAGTGTCAGCTACTCATCCATCACCGAGGAGACCAGACCCTTTCACCCTATTATAGCAAAATTCATAGACATCTTCCCTGACAAACTTCCAGGTTTGCCCCCTGACCAAGACGTTAAATTCTTTATCGACCTAGTACCTGGCTCTTCACCTATCTCACAATGCTGCTACCGAGTAATTCCTAAGGAGTCTAAGGAGATGAAGGACGACATCGATGAGCTCAAGGCTCAGGGATTTTTCAGGAGTGGCACTTTACCCTGGGGAGCACCAGTCTTATTTGTGCCCAAGAAGGACGAAATTGTCCTAATGTGCATAGACTATCGGACTCTGAACAATATCACTATCAAGAACTGGTACCCTTTGCCTCACATCGACGATCTTTTCGATCAACTGAGCGGAGCAAAGGTGTTCTCGAAGATAGACCTCAGATCCGGTTACCACCAAGTCAAGGTAAGAGAAGAGGATATGCCCAAAATGGCATTCAACACCAAGTACGGACAGTACAAATTTTTGGTCATGTCGTTTGGTCTTACCAATGCCCCTGCAGTGTTCATGAATCTCATGAACAAGGTCTTCTACAAATACTTGGATCAGTTTGTTCTTTTTATTGACGACATCCTGAGCTATTCGAAGACCCCGAAAGAACACGAAAAACACTTACGGATAGTTTTAGAAACTCTACGGCAGGAGAAGCTGTACGAGAAACAATCCAAGTGTGACTTCTTCTTGGACAAGGTGGACTTTCTAGGCCACGTTATCCCAGGAGATGTCATCTCTGTGGATTCGAAGAATATAGCGACGATCGACCAGTGGTCGACACCAGGTTCAGTTGGATAAATCCGGAGCTTTCTGGGTTTAGCAAGTTAATACAGGAAGTTTGTGAAGGACTTCGCTAGGATAGCTGAACCTATGATGAAGCTAACAAAAAAGAACGAGGAGTTTGCCTGGACTGAGGCTTGCCAGGCATCGTTCAAGGAATTGAAGAAGAGGCTTACAACAACACCAATCTTATCACTACCTTCAGGCATCGGTGGATTTTTAACACCAATCTTATCATTACCTTCAGGCACCGATGGATTTTCAATCTATAGTGACACTTTCGGTAAGGGCTTGGGTTGTGTTCTTCAGCATAACGGGAAAGTAATTGCTTATGCATATCGACAATTATGGACTCAAGAAAAGAACTACCCCACACATGACTTGGAGCTTGCAGTAGTCATCTTCGCCCTGAAGCTTTGGAAGTACTATCTGTATGGTAAGAGAGTCGAGATATTTACAGACCATAAAAGTCTTAAATATGTCTTTACCCATTATGAGCTCAACATGCACCAGAGGCGATAGTTGGAGCTTAAAAAGGATTTTGACATCAACCTGTAATACCATTCGGGAAAAGCTAATGTGGTCACCGATGCACTTAGCTGATACCCGATGGCAATGTTCTTGACAACGGATCAGTATCTACTCTAAGACATGGAGATGCTTGGACTGGAGATTGTTCTGCCAGAGGAAGAAATAGAAAAGTTGGGATGGGAAGCTATTGTACCAGGAGTTGATGCACCAATGATGAATCTGCAAGTGCAGTCTAGTTTGATAGACAGAGTCTAGGAGACTTGGTTCCAAGATGAGACACTTTGCAGACTTAAAGACCAAGTGTTAGCATGAACACTTGACGACTTCTCGAGAGCAAACGATGGAGCATTGAGGTACGACACGAGGCTTTGCATACCCACTAGAGATTTAAAAGATGAACTTTATGTAGAAAGCGCATCGATCGTAGTATTCCATCCATCCAGAAGCAAACAAGATGTATAGTGATATGTAAGCACAAGTTTGGTGGCATAGAATAAAGAGAGACGTGTCCAGATTCATCTTCAGGTGCTTGATCTGCCAGTAGGTGAAGGCAGACAGACAGAGGCCAGTAGGACTTCTACAGCCACTCCCTATTCCGAAGTAGAAATGGAAGCACATCACGATGGACTTCGTATTAGGATTGACTCGTTCCCAAGGAGGAAAGGATGCCATTTGGGTTATTTTAGACAGACTGACTAAGTCTGCCTACTTTATCCCCTTTAAGATTGGTTTATCCATTGAGAAGTTGGCAGCTTTATACATGCAACACATATTCTGGATATATGGTGTTCCGGTGAGCATCGTATCAGACTGCGACAGTTGCTTTACTTCTTATTTATGAAAGAGCTTGTATGATAGTTTGGAGACTCAACTGAAGTTCAGTACCGCTTATCACCTGCAGACCGACGGTCAATCGGAGAGGACCATTCAGACGTAGGAAGACATGTTGAGGTCTTGCGTCTTGGATTTTGGCAGGTCTTGGAATGACCATTTGTACTTGGTAGAGTTTTTTTACAACAACAGCTACCAAGCCAGCATTGGCATGACACCGTTCGAAGCATTATATGGACGCTGTTGCCACACTCCATTTGCTTGGGACGATATAGGAGACAGAGTCATGCTCGGACCAGAGATGATTACAGAGACTGCAGATAAGGTCAAGATGATCAGGGACAGACTCAGGGTTGTACATGATCGTCTAAAGCATTAGGCTGATAGCAGTCACCGACCATTAGAGTTTGAAGCACGAGATAGTGTATTGGTCAAGATCTCTCCCACCAGAGGAACCATAGGTTTGAAAGAGCTGGGAAGCTTAGTCACAGATACATCGGCCCATTCGAGGTATTGAGTCGAGTTGGAGAAATGGCGTATCAGGTAGCTTTACCACCTAATCTTGAAGGCGTGCACAACGTCTTCCATGTTTCGTAGCTCAGGCGTTATATTCCAGATCCGAGCCATATTTTGGACCGTTTGGAGTTAGAGATTGGTCCCAGTCTTATAGAGGCATA
>JANAVB010025204.1:67500-73188 GCA_029216955.1 Iris pallida
AGGAACCCCCTTCTTTGAAGATGTCTTGTGCCATGCTATACTCATTCTCAATCTATTCGCAAATTTGAACAAACTGAAGCATAAAGTGGCACATCCAAGTCCCTATGTAGCCAAACCTGTGCTAGAGTGGCAAACATGTTCTCTTTCTTCATCATATCGACAATGTATCTCACAAATCTATCCATATGTTGCTGCAAATAAATAATCAAAAGAGAGAATTGAGAAAAGAAGAATAAGAAAAATGTTAAGACTCCCCTTATGGATCCTTGGCGACCGGGCTGTTGTTGACCAGAGAAGCATCTTCGCTAGTGCATTACGAGCGGGTGAGTGTCTTGGTGTCAATGGTACAGAGCAGCCCCAACTTGTCCTCCTGTAGCGATTCCTACGATCGCTCATCGGCGTACGCCCCGGGTCAGGACATGGAAGAATTTGAAGGACAAAATTAGGGTTGGGATTCTTGAAAGAGAAATTATGGTTAGGGTTTCACCTTTGGGGCTCCAACAAAAGAGAAGAAGAGGAGTGGAAGAATAGGGGTTTTGAGGGGGCTCAACACTGCTTCCGGGTCATCGTCGTCGTAGTGTTGGGATTTGACTGGCGGGTCCTCTCAAGCAGGCTGAGGAAGAAATGGAATGGCGGTAGTGATCTCCTCCGCCGCTTTAGTGGAGAGTTTAGGGAGGAGGGAGATGAGGTGGCGGAGAAAGTAGATAGAATGTTGTGGAGGAAGATCTTCAGCCATGTGGAGAGGAAGGAGAGGATGGAGAGATGAGAGACTAGGGAAAAAAAAAGAGGCTCGGGGGATTAATACTGTGGTTCCTCAATTGCAACCGTCAACGTATGTCCTACAATAGAATTTTTTTCAAGAAATTACTAAAATGGCCGCTGAAATATACGCAACAATTTTTTCGCATGAACATTAATTAACGGTTATCACCAAACCGTCAATAAAAAATGGTATTTCTTGATGGTTTCTCTAAAACTGTCAACTATCATGGTAATTTTTTTTGCTAAATTAACATTAAACATGTGTTTCTTGACGTATGCCTAAAATTGTCTGATTACCCCTTTCTTTGACGGTTTTTCACGACCGTCAAAAAATAAACCGTCAAGAAACGTCATTTTTCTTGTAGTGATGTAAGGGACTAAAATATGACTATGTCATCCCTATCATGGCTAGTATGCTAGTCAAATCATCCGACTACACTAGGCATGCCATCTTTCTAGTTAATATGCACATTCAAACTCAATCATGACTATAGCCCTTTTTATATAATAAAAATAGGAGTAAAATTAATTAAAATAATTAAAAATCTAAAATAATATTTTTAACTAAATTAAGTATTCATTTAATTTTGAGGGGTTTTACCTCATTCCCTCCTTAAAAGAATTTTGCCATCGAAATTAAAAACAATGTCATATGAAAAATTAGAACAACTAAGAAAACACCATAAATCACATACATTGATCCTTAAACAAATGAGGAAAACGCTTTCGCATGGAATTCTCATGCTCCCATGTAGACTCATTCGGTAAATGATGCTTCCAAGAAACTCGAACAATTCTAATGGTCTGAGCTCGCAATACCTTCTCGCTACGGTCAACAATTCCAACTGGCTGCTGCTCGTAAGATAAAGTCAGTTAAACTGTAATCTCAGAATGGTCAAGCACATGATTAGAGTTTGCCACATACTTTCTCAACTGAGACACAGGGAATACGACATGCACACCTTCTAGTGATGGGGGTAATGCAAGACGATAGGCCACTTATCTAACTCTCTCAAGAATATCAAAAGAACCGATGTACCTTGTACTTAGTTTTCCTTTGCTACCGAACCGTATGGTACCTCGAGTCGGTGATATCCTCAAAAAACACATAATCACCTTCTTCGAACTCCAAAGGCAAACGATGTGTATCTGCCCAGTGCTTCTGCCTATCCTGAGCTGCCTGAAGATGCTTCTGAACTAGCTTCACCTTCTCCACAGTACGGGTCACTAGCTTAGGAAAAATAATCTAACGCTCTCCTACATTACTCTAACGAACTAGCGATCTGCACTTTCTTCTATATAATGCCTCAAAAGGCACCATCTGGATACATACTAGGTAGCTATTATTGTAAGAGAATTCCACCAAGTACAAGTGATCCTCCCAAGATCCTCCAAAATCTAGCATACAAGCTCTCAACATGTCCTTCGATCGTCTAAATCATGCGTTCTGACTGTTTGTCGGTCTTGTCATGCCCCGATCCCGGAGGATTGAAAACTAGCCACTGGACGTGATGCCATACAGTCTAGATTGCACTTGTATAAGGCAAAACCATTACAGTTCCTGGTATTTCTCAGAATACAACGACGACACAGCAAAACCAAGCAGATAAATTGAAGTCACACAAGATATGAAGAAATGTATCTCTTTATTGATAATTATAATGGATTACAAGACTTGCAGCAGTATACATAGTTTATAACTGGTTACAAGACTCTTGAATAGTCAACTGAATATATACACTTGCCCTTTAGGCTACAACTGAATATGTCGACTTCTTTACAATGAACTTGCCAATTTGGCTACAATCTCACTGGTACAACTGAGTTACACTGTTCCATACATTATGTCCCGTATAGTAGAAGATATCGTCTTGAAAGAAGAGCTTCTGCACACCCATCCGAACCATCGATGCCAAGCACTGATCAAACGATTTCCCCTATACGCAAGCACCTGTAATATTGCCCACAACGTGGGTCAGTACATCATCAATGTTCTGGCGAGCGGTGTTGGCCCAACTCACCTAAGAAGACAATACTAAGTAATCATGTTATAGAACATTATTAACAGTGGTCTTTCTTGTTGCCTTATGATCAATTTCATATTTATAGCCGACAAGAAGTAAAGCATGCAAATCTCATAGCCAACATAATTTAAAGCATGCAGTTATCACCCTTTGGTGATACTTACCCACGGTCGTGTAGCCATCCTGTACATTTATAATGCTTACTCAGCCTGCACCAGACATTGTTAGAAACAATATCATGATTCAATATAATTAACACCGTTTAGGTGATTCTTACCAGCAGCCGGCATTTTTCCCCTTATTTGAGTAATAACTTACTCTTCCTGCATAAGACATCATTAACAATGGACCTATTTATATGAAGGTCACTGGCGATACGCCATCTTGGATCATCTTACAGGCGTACGGCTAACTCCGAATGGGGTGCGCCATGGGAGGTATCCAAAACACCGTGCTACTACTTCAGCACCATGGCATTTTGACGTCCTTTCAGTGGGCGGTAGCAAGCCCCCATTGCAAGTCCCGAAATCCCGATGTCAGTACGTCGACACCATCGTTGTTCCCCCTAGGATGAATCGGGTCCGTGGTCGCGGATTACCATTATGGGAACTGCCTTGTATACAAGTTGTCCATGACCATGCAAGTATATGCAACTTATCTAAGAAGAAAACATATAATGCATGATAAGGAAAACTAAGGAACTCAGCTACCATTCTCATTCGTATTGCCATCTTGCCATCTTTTTAGGGTCTTGGCATAATCAATATTCTACATCGGCGACGGGATAATAGAATGTTGTTACCCAATCCTTTTTGCCACATCTTTGATACCATACATCTTTCCAACCAACTCAATGTACTCACCGCCCAATCTGATGGGACTTAGCATCTGTTTTAGCATACATTCATTCGAACGTAATTCAAGCATATTCACTGCCCAGTTCTTGGGTCTTAACATCTATGTTACCATCTATCATCGAGCTAAGGCTCGATATACTCACTGCCCAAGTATTTGGGACTTTGCTTCACCTATCATGTTTTTCATCGTAACATCGTAGAAGTATGCAATTCATCTAGCAACAACAATTTACATTCAGGTGATTATTTATCTTTCATTATCTTTCTGAATTCCATACAAGGTGTTATTGTGCAACTCAGTAAGAAACATAGCATACTATCCTTTATTTTTAAGCATGAAGCTAAAGGACCTTTGAAGGGTTCAACACTACTCACATTATAAGACGATTCCTACCACTATCGCATAGCCTTCCAAGCGATCATTAGCATATTTCCAAGTCCAACAAGGCTTCATCGAACCAACCATCCATCATAAGGCATCTTGCGGGTCGGGGCACTACAGGTCTGAGGCTGGTATGCAGTACTGAACTTCAATCGAGTTCCCAAACTCTCCTGCATACTCCTCCAGAAATGCAACGTAAATCTAGAATCATGATCTGACACAATGTTGACAGGTACAACGTGCAACTTCATGATTTTCCTTATGTACATGTCTCTCAATGCCTCGATAGACTATCCTACTCGGAATAAGAAATGTACCGACTTGGTCATTCGATCTACAATCACCCAGACCGCGTCCTTCTTACTAGGGCTCCTCGAGAATCCAGTGACGAATTACAACATGATAAGCTTCCACTTTCATTCAGCAATATAAAGTGGCTGTAGTAGTCCAGATGATCTCTGATGCTTGGCCTTGACCTGTTGACAGACCAAGCATCTAGCTACAAATCATGTAATCTCTATATTCATCTTGTGCCACCAGAAATTCTGCCTCAAATCTTGGTACATCTTTATACCCCTGGGATGAATAGATTAGATAGAACTATGCACTTCTTCCATCGATTCTCGTAGAAGATCTCCATTCGGAACATATAAGCGCTCTTCACACTTTAATGTTTCGTCCTCATGAATACGCAACCCTGTCTACTCTCTTGACTCAGTTTTCTACAAGTCCTTCTGAATCTCGCATCGATAGGCAGAGTTGCCTTAATTATCTAAAATAATAAGGATCGAACTTCCAAATGTGCTAAAAGACCTTCTGAGCCCAACAATATGACTTCGATCCCAAGCCTTTGAAGATCCTCAAGCAACTGACGCTGTGACATCAAGAAGTAAACTACGGGATTCCTGCTCATGGCATTTGCTACTGCATTCGCCTTCCCAGGATGGTATTGCAGCTCGATATGGAAGTCCTTTATCAGCTCCAACCAACTTCTTTGTCTCATGTTCAACTCTTTTTGAGTAAAGACATACTTCAAACTCTTGTGGTCAGTAAATATCTTCATTTTCTCGCCATATAATAATACCTCCAGAGTTTTAGCACAAATATGACTGCAGCCAACTCTAGGTCATGTCTCGGATAATTCTTCTCATGAGCCCTCAACTGTCTCCATGCATAAGCAACAACCTTACAATGCTGCATCATGACACATCCTAATCTACTGTCGGATGCATCACAATATACCACAAAGCCTTCTGACCCTGAAAGAAGAGTCAAGACTAATAGCACCATAGATGTTACCAATTCCAACTCGAGAAATTTTCCACAATCGATCCAAAATTTTCCAAAGTATTCAGACTTAGATGTATCAAGTATTCCTTTCAAGTTCATTATCATTTATGCCCCCAAAGTTGGTAAATCCTATTGCCACATTTCATTTCGATACCCCGTTCTCATCGATCAAATTTTGTACTCATCATCGTTCGCATCCATACACTTTGTTTGCGACTCATAAATTTCTCGATCACGATTCATCCATCAAATTATACCATCATTCCACTCTAGTAACATTCTCGCTGTACTCAAACATTTTCTCGTATTGATCAAGCCAATATATTATCCTCTCGTATAAGCACAACTCTCATATTCCAGCAACGTTAATCCT
>JANAVB010025205.1:0-16879 GCA_029216955.1 Iris pallida
GGGGGGGGGGGGGGGGGGGGGGGGGGGGGGGGTTCTGATGGGTCGGGCTGGCCAGGGGGTCAGCCCGTGGCTCGTGTTAGGATTAGGTTTTTGTTAAATTTATTTAGGTTTAAGCATTTAATATATACAAAAATATATAATAACAATCCTGTGTCCTAACAGTTTGGGACACAGGAGTCTACGTGTCCGTGCTATGCACGACACTACGAGCATCGATTCTCGTGTCCAAGCACTGGACTAGGATCCCCGTGTCCTGGCGAACCACATACGTGGATTCGAGACACGGACGACACGAATATGACACTGCCACTTACGTGTCCGTATTCGATAGGGGGTTTCAGGTGTGCTGTACGGCGGAGGAGTGGTCGGGACGGTGGCGCTCGGGTGGCGCTGGGTGCGGCTCGCGGCGCGTCGGATGATGGTGGTTTTTGGCGGTGGCGCTCGTCGTGGGGCTGCACGAGGCTTGCCGGAGTTAGGGTTAGGGTTTCGATTCGTCGGGGCTGTGGTCGGCTGTGATGGGTCGGGGAGAGTGGTGGTTGGGTCGGGGAGAGTGTAGGGGTTTTATAGGGGGTTGAGGCGGTCGGGTTGGCCGGAAATGACGGGGACAGGCCAGTCGTGGCGGTCGTCGGGCAGTCGGGGGGGGGGGGGGGGCAGCCCGGTCGTCGGGGGTGGGTAGAATAGGGTTTAGCATTTAGGACCTCCTAGTTTAGGTTATTACAGATGGCCCCCTAACAGTCTAAATGCAAATAGATAATTTGCATTCCACACTTAAAAATAATTGATTAATTATAAAATAACACTGTAACAATTTAATAAATTACATAATAATATAAAAACAATTCTAAAAATTACAGAATGATATTACAACATTTAAATTAATTTCAAAATAATATTTTTGTATTTAAAACTTATTTTAAAAATTATTTAAAAATTCCAAAAAAATTTCTAAAAATCATAATAAATATTTTAAGGCTAAAAATGACATTAATGATTAATTAACACTAATTAAATAAATTTTGAAAAACAGGGGCTCACATCAAGGATGAATCGTCTCAGAGTTCTCATGACAAAGCTGAGTGCGCTTAATTCTCACATAGCCACTTGGGCGATGCTGCTATCTCCATATGACATGGTGTTTGTTCCTCAGAAGGCAGTCAAAGGCCAAGCATTGGCCAATTTTTTGACAGCTCATCCGGTGCCAAAAAATCTAAACTTTACGACGACATTCTGGACGAAGTGTTAAAGTCTAGCACAACAATGGATAAAGCTACTTGGCGAATGTTCTTCGACGGTGTATCGAGTACGGGACCCAAAGGCAATAGCGTGGCAGGAGAGGGGGTAGTGCTTGTCTCCCATGACAACCTTGTCATCTATCATGCATATTTCTTATGAAATCTTGCTCCAATAATGTAGCAAAGTACAACACTTTGCTCATTGGTCTCAAATGTGGTGACCCATTCCGCTTAATTCAACAGGTGAATCAACGAACACAACAACGTTTGAACTTAGCTATGCAGTGACTTGCTCGGAGCCTCGCTCGGTCGAGACAACTCCTCGTTCATGTGGGTGGCTTCGATGAACTCGTCTCTGCTTCGCCTTCACACCTAATAAATGGATGTGTTTTTACACACACTGAGTAGGTATACTAATAAAATAAACGAACCCACATAAATAAGAGTATCAGATTTTGTGTAGAACATAAAAAAGTTCAACTCGTTGCCTAGAGAGTCCTTCATGACATGCTTTCAAATTGGCACTCATCCTACCGGTTTTACGACGTACGTAAAATAGAGTTTTCTTATGTTGTCCCTTGGACTATCGACTCGATGTAGTAGCGTACACGTTCGCCCGGGTTCAATGCATGTCATATAGATTATAGCATTGTTTGAGGCACTTTATGGAACACGGTTCATTCAGGTTAAGCATGAGGGATATCAAATAGTCGTTCCTGAGTTGACGTAAAAAGATGAGTTAATTCATTCGGGCATGAAGGCTATTTAGTATCCGTTCCTATGTTTCAGAGATGTAACATAGAAAGTTCTCGCGATTGTGGGTCACCAAGGTAGTCCCTAGTTTGGGAGCTGCATAGAGATGGAAAGTTGAGAAGAAGAAATGTTTGAGGCATATTATCAGTTAGGTCATACATTTACGTTGAGTCTAGATGTTCTCGTAGTCGCCTGCTCATGGACAAATTATGCACAAGATTTTAGTTCCTTAAATGAATCGTTGGGGCACCGGGATCATGTCGGCCTAGGAGAAACAAGGAATAGATGAGCTGGTTAAGCATCAGGTGATTCAAAATTTTCAGTAAGGCTAACTATCTTGCTATTGAAAGGAGCTCCGTCTACCTAGCTACGTCCAAGATGTCTTGAATTGCCAGTGACCTTCATATAGACTGACTCAAGCGTGCTAGTGGCAATCCGCGTGCACGGTGTCAGTTGAGTAAAGAAGTGAATGCTCGGTACGCAACACAACTATTAAGCCTAAGATTTGGCTTATGCAGATAAACGATCGTGGCACGGAGTTTATGTGATATATCTGTATTGCTAAGTTTGTAACAAGAAAGGCCGAAAGGTAAGTATTGGTAAGTTCTATATATCGCTTGACATGATTATGGTTTTAAGACACAATAGTAGGCTATAGTTTATGCCATGAAAATGATATTAAGGCAAGATTAGAAAGAATACAAATGAATAGTTCACACTCGCTAAATAACGTGTTGGTTTTGTATGGATGGACGAGAAGCCTCCCCACTAATGCATTCAATGTAATGTTATCCCCACACTTTGTATGCAGGTTCAGTAGCAACTCGTTTGGTGTAGAGCCCGCTTGGACGCATCGAGGTATGGAGTTTCCTTGGTGTTTCGAGACATGCGACCGCATTGAAGCTTTCACTTATACAGAACATAATGTATGGACATCGTCTTTTTCAAGTTGTAAGCCTAAGAGCATGATCTTTTGTGTTCATAGAGAGAGTGAGCTTGAGAGATTGTAACCTTAGCTTCGTTCAATTGTAACCTTATGTCTTCAATATCAAAAAAAAGGATTATGTTTCTATACATATTGTGTTATTTAATTTCTCTGTTCGGGACTTCTGTAGACGATCCCATCGCTAAGCCGCTCAATCGACCGTTTTGGTATTCACCTTGTGTGGGCGTAACTTATGCTCGGATGACATCAGGACCTAGCAAGAACGATCGTTTCTACGGAACTGGACATGACAAAGTGGTATCAGAGTACAACTTTACATCCTTGGACTTTTGATTGAATTCATTTCAACTCCGATGTTGCATTCATACTCATTGTTGGTGATGCTCTATCTCAAATTTTTTGTGGGATGTTGAGGAACTATAAGTCAACATATTTAATAAAATCACACGTTAGTATTGCGTTGATCAGAAGATAGTTTCACATAGGCCTGATTGGCTGAGTTGGGCTGAGCAATATACACCTAGACTTGTGTTGACGTTAGCAAGTCGTGTGCAGGATCCGAATTATTTCAGACGATAATAAGTTGGACTCGATTCATGGGATGTTGGATATATATCAATAGAGATGTTGTTGGAAGAGGATATCGCCTATGCGATATAGATGGATCGTGCTTGGATGTTGAGGAATAGATCGGCACCCATGCATGTCACACGAATGTAACCATAGCATGATAGGACGAATGACTTCCTACCACGTGCAAGGCAACCGTTTGATGCCACTCCTCCTTGGAGATGACGATGTCCTCTGTCGTGATGGAGGTCACCCGTTCACCATCGATGTTTGACGGGGCCTCGTAGTGTAATGCTCCACTCCGCACAAGGCATTTGGTTGGCTTATTGGATGCGATCAGAATGTTGGACTGTGACTTGGGTTGGAAATAAGGAGAATTGAGACGGATGCAGTCTCTCCTAGCTGGCTAGACGAAATGGGTGTTGAAATGTGGCTCGCTGGTGGAGCTATGCTTAGTGGAAATATGTGCAATCGAAACAGAAAGACCCTTTTATGCAGGTGAGTGGAACTGTCCTTCCTCCTCCTTACTCCTTCATGCCTAATAAAATAGAGTAATGTGATGCTATGAATTATCCCTAAATGTTCCATATTTTAGTTGCTAGAAAATAGAGATGTTTATGTTGCCTAATATTGAAATGAACAACACTTGAACATTTAGCTGCTGAATGAATCACACTTGAATTGCTAATGTGAATTGATGCCATGAAATGAATCGATAATGTCCCTTATGTTTAATGCTGATGAAACAAATTAATCACTTGACTTAATGAGATGCTTTGTGAATGTCACATGAGAAATGAACTGACTATGCTATTGACTCAATAAACTGAATGAAATGCTAGAATCATGTGCGCTCTGTATAATTGTTGCAAAATATAAAATACTGCCTATTTCCTATAAGCAATGAAAGAATGAATAAATATCCCTATGAAAGAAATGAATGTGGTTTGTTCCTCGTTGAAAGGAATGCTATGAGAAAGTTGCAATGAATTAATGAATGAGAAATGATGGGGCTTGGGATCGCCGAGATCACCAAGTAGAAATGTTGGTAACGATGGAAATGATAAGTCGTTGAAGACGACGTGGATAAGATGAGATGAAACGATACACTGTTTACCTTACTCACTTTTAATATTTTACCATGCGTTTAAGTTTACGATCGAGTCGGACACGCATGGGCATGGGCATGGGCATGGACAACTTGTATACAAGGAGGTGACTGCTTCCTCGGACGGTACCCCGGGACGTTAGGGGGACCGATACGACCATGGGGGAAGTGTAAATGTACTCTAAGGGTATGTGGTATCGGAACATTTCATTCGGGCTCGTAATCCGGTAAAATGACGCATCGATTACTGTTGAAGTCCTATATGGAAACGTCCTAAATGGTACACTAACACCAGTGGTCATATAGTCAGGATACACTCTAATAAATGTTTTGTGCAGGCAGAGTAAATATATCTACTAACCTGTATTTGATGCAGGTACGAGGAGTCGGCTATCGATAAGAAATCACTTAAATGTGATATACTCAATACATATGTTGGTTCAACTTGCTTGTTTAACATGCTAAATAAAATGATATTGTAATGTTGCATTTCCAATAAGAAACTCTATAACGTGCTTAACATGTCAAATATAGTATGCTAAAGTATTGCTTTGCTAAGAGTTGCCTTCACAAGACATGTTATAAACTGCTTAACATGATAACACCAAATATGCTAGAGAGATGCCTTGTTATGAACAACGCTTAAATAATGACTTACATGCTAATGTCGCTAGAAAAGAGAAATGTGAGAACACATGCTGTCCCTCAATTACTATTGCTTCCACAAGAATAATACTACTGCAAGTTTACATGTCTTTCCAATGAATACTGCATGAACTGTAAGCTGATGCTAGGCCCCAACTAGAAAGATCACTGAAATGAATGCTTGCTAAAGTTGATCATTTAGTGTTAGTTTAGGCGAGTGGGTTGGATTCTGCTCGCCAGTACATAGATGATGTATTAACCCATGTTGTGGGTAGGTGCTCGTGCTTGGAAAGTTCTGTACACGAAGATTGGCTTGATCGGTTGTCACGCCCCAGAACCAGAATACTGGAGAGCGGGGGAATGACTCAGCCAGCTACGTATTACGGGTAGATGAATACCGTATAATACGATCAATGCTGTCTAACCAGACGAGGGGGTGCATACTACATGAAAGTCTTACTATGGTCACTTCACATCTATTGTCTCAATCATTCAAACAAGAAACAGTAATAGAGAACATGTAAGATAAAGCAGTAAGGCATCCCAAACGCTTAGTTAAAATATTTTTGAGATCTGGCTTTACTAAACATAGTCAGATGGTATAGTAACATATACACAATTGTTATCAGCTGCAGTCTGACTTAATTACAATTATGTAAAGGTAAGTACAAGACAATCCGACTAACATGTCGGTGCCAAACAACTAAGTATAAAGCAAATAACAAAACGAACGGTGGAGTAAGGAACCCACTCGAGTTCTCCTGCGATCATTCCTCTAGTATTGACCATCTTGGAGGTAGAAGTAAGCTGGATCCTCGAGGACTGGCTCTAAATCTGGCCATACAAAACCAGAGATGTTAGACCTCTAATAGCAAGTACCACAAGGAAGCACGATATGAAGGATTAAACCAGTAAGTAAGAGAATATAATAATAGATCTCTGCTTTCCACTAGGATTCACATAACATCACGACACTTCGAACCAACCTCCCAACCAAACAAGGACAGAAGTTGGCCCGTCATGTCCTGACCTTCTGATTATCTCAGTTAGGCAACAGAGTAGGTACAGTACACAAACAAATCATCTTGAACAGCCAATCAACTCCTACGGCTTGCTATTGTGAGTCCCAAGTTATCCTGGACTTATGTAAATAGGGATTCCTCAGTTCTTACTATGTACGAGCAAGGCTAGTCTATCCAGTCAATCAATTGCGCCAATCATGAATTAGACGAGTTCCAGCGGGACGTCCGTCATCAATATACAATATACAATATAATATAAGCAGATACCGCTCCCTGCCCGTGTGGCAGGTTTACAGTATCTGTGGGAACCAGCCGGCCTGTCGGGCACTACTAGTCCCAAGAGGGCTGCCATGTAAGAACTCGGGGATCCATTCTCTCCATGCAATCATTATTTTATTTAACTTAATAGTCTCTACGTTGAGTGAAATCCCATACCGTGGATCATGGTCATTCAAATGAGTACTTTCGTACGGGGTACGATATGCGTAACTCTACAATGATACCCGTGCGGCTAGGTTGTAGGTCTTACATAGCGTAATACAACAATCAAATCTAACCACGGAGTAATCATGCCTTGACCATAAAGTACACATGCTGCTTTGTAGAAAAATAAATAAATTGAAACCTGCATATGCATGTATGTCAATATTCGGGATCGGCTAATCGATTACAATAGTTTATTACATGAACGTGTCTCATTCATTTAATTCAATAAGACGACTAGCCAGTCTCTTAGTTCCAACTAGGAACGCATGATCAATTTTAGTCAAGATAACCATTATTATCAATGGTGACAAGGCATGAAAGTCAATTAGTATTAAATGGGGTCGAGTCTATAACTCATCAGGGTTAAGTTCCAGTCTTACTGGATATCCATAAACCAAATCAAGGCACAGGGCACGTTCCACACAACCATATATATTAAGAATATTAACATGCTAAGATTATCGAGTTCATAAAAAGGCGTAAGGATATAATAGAAGAATTATCATGTCACCATTAAATGAATAAATTATAGAACAAATAGAAACACCCAGGTCAGAAAGTCACGCCAATAAGTCTATGCTAAGGCCAACAAGTCACGCTAAGTCTAGTAGGTAGGAGTGAGCGTATAAACAGCGTGAGCGTGAAAAGTGGTTCACGTTGGCACGCACAGCGTGAGCGTGAAGGGTAATTCACGCACTCATAACGTGAGCGGGAAAAGTAACTCACGTACGCACAACGTGAGCATATGAGCGTGAAAAGCGTGATAAGAAATTCACGCACGCACAGCGTGAGCGTGATAAGTAACTCACGCACGCACAACGTGAGCGTGAAAAGAAATCCACGCACGCACGCAAAGACGTGAGCGTGACTCAAAATTTACGCACATACGTAAAGACGTGAGCGTGACTAAAAATTCACGCTAACACGTAAGAACGTGAGCGCGACTCAAAATTCACGCTAACACGTAAAGACGTGTGCGTGACTAAAAATTCACGCTAACACGTAAGAACGTGAGCGTGACTAAAAATTCACGCTAACACGTAAGAACGTGAGCCTGACTAAATCTCCCGAACTCCAATCTTATGGAGCCTTCGTTCCAAGCCAGAAATGAGGTTCCCATGGTTCAGAATGGTGTGGAATGAGAAGCTCTACAACATGAACTATCTATTCCGAAAAGCACGCCAGGTTGGGAGATCAAAACCCATGGACAACCGAAAACACAACAACTTAGATCTGTAAGAAACGAGCCAAGGAAATCAAAAATGCTAAGTACTAAACTCTCTTTGAATCACAAGAGGAAGACAAATGAACCATAAAAATGGGTGAAGGAGAAGCAAGATGTACTTGCCTTCTCCTGGTAGGTGGAAGAGAGTGATGAGGAAGAAGAAAAAGTAATTGGTGAAGGAGAGTTATGAGGAGAGAGAAGGGGATGGGGGCTTTAAATGGAAGGGGTGGTGGTAGGTGGGGGTTTATTGGGTCGGGTTTATTCGGATCTATCCAAGGCCAACCCGAAAGCAAAGCAGAGAGGTTAAAAGCAGAAAATAAAATGCAGGAATAAAATTGCAGAAAATAAAATGCAGATAATTAATTAACATAGAATTAAAGGAATTTAAATACAGGATAATACATGATAAATATTAAATAAATATATATGAGTTGTACATGTATAAAAATACGCATTCTGGGAACGGAGAGTGACATCGGTCCCGTGACATCGAAGATTTATTGGGCATGCAGAAGCTCTTCTTGTACAAGATGATGTCTTCTGTTTATAAAGGGCATAATATATGGAACATTGTAATCAGTTGTACCAGTGAGTTGTAAGCTAAGTCGGTATATCGAGTTGTATTCCAATGTATGAAAGTATCAAATGTAAGCTTTATGGCTCTTGTTCAGTTGGATGTCCATATAAAGTACGATGTGTTGTAAGCATTGTATTTCAATACCAATGTTGTACTCTACTTCAATTATCAATAAAGAGAATACATTTTACATATCTCTGTGCGACTCAAGTTATCTGCTTATCTTCGCTGTTATAAATCAGTGATGTGTTTCTTTTTTATAAGAAAGAATGTCCTCATTAACTTCAATTTGTCTGTTTCTGCTGCTGCGATGTATTCCTATTTGAAGATTATCAATTGGGTTCCATCTTTGCCTTATACAAGTGCAAACCAGACTTGTACGGCATCACGCCCAAGCGAGGACAATCAATTTCAATAGATAAAATGACTCTACGAAAATCGGGACGTGACACGTAAAACATGCCAGATCCAGTCTTTATGGCTGAGGAAGAGCAAATGGAAGGCCAACTTTTTAGGATTTGAGATAACATATGATTGAGCCTTATCTATTTAAGGACTCTTCCCATCCCTCCTCATCGATAACCGTGCAGTCACCACATGTAAGAGGAACGCCCATGGCGCCTCGAGACTCGTAAAACTGTATGACGTTTGGACTTCCCTATGT
Source organism: Iris pallida (assembly GCA_029216955.1). NCBI lineage: Eukaryota > Viridiplantae > Streptophyta > Magnoliopsida > Asparagales > Iridaceae > Iris > Iris pallida. Next base: position 9,229 of record JANAVB010025205.1, read on the forward strand.
AAGAGATTTGACCTAGATCTATTGACATGTACCTTTGATTTTCGTGGTATTGTGACTTTTCTTGCCACACAAAACTAGGTAGCCGCCCTTGGGATGTACCTTTGTGTTACCCCCAGTTTCCAGAAACATGGGTATTTTTGTAATTTTCTACTTTAAAAATTATTTTGGAATTATTTATTTATTATTTGTATTATTTTGGGGTTATTTGAATCAGGTTCGAATTTTAACTCATTCCGAGTTGTTTTGACTTGTTTCGGGGACCCGGGGTAGTGTTGACCTTAGCGGGCCCACACACTAGTTAGCCATGACCCACATATTAGTATTTTAGTTAGTGACTAGACTAATTATTTTTGGTTAGAATTAAATTGGATTAGTGGTTTTTGGTTGGACCAAACTACCCCCGACTTAACCCCTTACCATTGTATTAGCAAATAGACTAGAGAGGGGCTTTTGGACTTTACCCAATAGGACAAAATAGCCCCTTTATGGCCAGCCATGACTAGAGTGGATAGGACTCCATCATTTTATTATTCCTATTTCATTTCTCTCTCTTGTTCTTCCCTATTTTTTTAGAGAGCTTTCCCTAATCAAATCATCACCAAATCCTTCCATTTCTCCACCAAATCTTCTTCCTTCCCTCTCCATTCAATCCAAAAAAGGAGCTCCTCAAGTTTGGGAGGATTCGGAGCTCGTTCGTGTCCTTTTGGAATCTCTACGTGTCGGTGTCGAGTCGGGAAGCTTTTTCCTTTGAATCTCTCTCCCGGAAGGTAAAATCTCTCTTCTAAATTACCCCAACATGCATATAGGATTATTTTTGACCCATAGAAATAACTCTCATGGTTGTGTCTCCATTTGTGTCCGTTTCGTGTCCTTTTGGAGACTTTTAGGAGTGTCCTATGTGTAGGATCGTGTCCTAATGGGGAAAACCCTCTTTGGACACTTATAGAATCTTTTGTGTATTGTTTTATAGTTGTTCTAATTTCATTCCAGATTTTACATACGTTTGGGAATGTGTTTTTTCATGTATCATAATGTATCCTATTATCATAATCTATATGTATATATATATATGGTTATATATATATATCTTTCCATATATATATAAGTATGTATATATATATATGGTTATATATATATATGGATATATTTGTGTGTGTGTGTGTTTGTGTTGGTAGAGAGGGGTAGGAGTGGTGTTTGATGAAATGTTTGTGAGAGGGGATGAATTAGAATGGGTAATGATATGTGTATATATTCATACATATATATGTGTATGAGGATGTATATATGTAGGTGTGTGTTGATTTGAATAGAGTGTTTGTTAGAGTGAGAGATTGAGAGTGATAGAGGGATAGAGAGAGTGGGATTTGAAGGGGAAACCACCCATATTCCAGCTGCAAACAGCAGCACATTGCAGTCCTTAGCCACCAACATGGCTGTCCCATTCCACCATTGACAGTCCACCAAAACAGCCCATTGGAAGCCTCTAATACCTGTCCCCAACTGTCCTTAGACATCCCCCTAAAACCTGTTATTAATTGTCCCTAACCCAGTCCTTAATCACCCCATAACAGCCCCTAAACACCCCATAGCAGTGCCCCAATATCAGCCCTACAAGCAGCCTAATACCTTTCCCAATATCAGTCCTTAACCCCCTGAATTTCACCACATATGGCTGTCCCCAAGTGCCCCAAAACTTGCCATATGCTGTCCAATTTCAGCATACATAACATGCCTAATCAATCCATTTTTAGCACTCTAGTGGCTGTCCATTTACACCACAATTTCACTCCAGTTTTGGCCATCAAATGGCTGTCCGTTTCACCCTTTGAACAACCCCATACACCCTCTATATACTGCCCAACTTTCAGCCACTTGCAAGCCTATATATGGCTGTCCATATTCAGTCCATATACCCCCAAACACAGCCATCAAACCACCTATAAATCACCCACAAATCAGCCCAAAATCAGTCCACTTTGCAAGCTTGTGTATGTGAGCCTATGTGTGTGCGTGTGTGTGAGCTTAGTGTGTGTGTATGTGAGTATATATGTATAGATAGTATCCTATAGGTGTTAGCGCATATGTAAACCTATAGGTAGAGCCTATATGTGACCATGTGTGAGAGAGTTGGTGTGTATGTGAGTGTTTGGGTAAATATGAGAAGGGTAAAGGTAAGGTAATAGGTAAATGACTAACATGTGATCCAAAATAGATTAGATACCTAAGATACCCAAATTTCTTGGTAGGTAAACCTTAGATGGGTTGATATCTAGCTACCCTAAGGAGCCTAGGCTAGTACCATGGGTATTTGCGGGGTTTCCTTGGTATTGGGCAAGGTATCGGGATTTACCTTAGAAGGGTAAATGCTAGTTTTGCCTAGAAATATGATATTGGTGTTAGAAGTCTAAGATAGAGTTAGAACTTGATTCCCGTGGTTGGTAATGATCAAATATGGTACTCTAAGACTAGTTTTGACGTCGGTTGACCTTTTTGACCAATAGTCAACAAAAGTCAACCGAGAGTCAAACTTAGCCTTTAAGCGACCCGATTTGACCGAAACCAAACCAGAGTTGACCAGTTGACTGAAAATCAACTGTTAGTCAACATTAGACTTGTTTGACCTAGGGTTAACCCAGGGTTGACCCAGGGTTGACTCAGTGTTGACCAAAGTTGATCAGAGTTGACTTTTTGACCAAAAGTCAACTGTAAGTCAACCTTTAACCCCATTCGACCTAGTTTGACTTGGATTGACTCCCAGTAACCTGGTATGACCCAGTATGAGCCAGTATGACCTGGTATGACCCAGTATGAGCCAGTATGACCTAGTATGACTTAGTTTGACCTAGATTGACCTAGTTTTGACTTAGACTTGTATTCATGGCTTGTATTAGCTTCCTTTTTCAGTATTTAGCCCTGTTTGATTCATAGTATCTTATTTTAGGTCTGTGATCACTCTGAGCGTCTGTTCACCCTATCAGCTCAGGACCACAGGCGAGTACATTCACTGATAGTTTTTATTGTCTTGATATCTGCTATATCCGATTCAGTCGTAGTGTCTTACTTGATTTCCAGACACGATATTTCACGGACTAGTATATGTCGGATCCTGTCACAAGATGTTGTTCCCGGATTACTTGGTATATTGGTACATGACTCGATTTGTTACTTGTACTTGTATAGACATGGACTTGGGAGTGGGCTGATCACCTGCTCTTAAACCTCGTGTCATGACGTGTTATAATCGGATCTCTTATACTATTCGGGGATGGGGAGTTATTAGTGGTTGTGTGATCGAAATACCCACTTGTTGTTTCACACTTGTACTCGACACTTGTTCATAGCTACTTGAACTTTCCATGGTGACCGGCCTTATCTTCACACTTGTTGTTTCACACTTGTTATTTGTTCGTAGCCGGTCAGATGGAAAGCTTGAACATGTTTTCCAAACCGATCACATGACGCACTAATAATTCAAGGCATATTTTCATATTTATTTATCCTAGGAGGCTAAGTTCTGTTCGAAAGAAGAGTTACAACCCCGGTCCTTGTTTGGTTTAAGGGTTGTAACTCGGCTCCCGGATAGTTCCTAAGCAATCCTACATACATATTGTTGTTCTATTCGGTACTCACACCTATTATACATTTCCTGCTGGTTTTACCATGTACTTTACATATCCTCGTCTTGTATTTCATTATACTGTCTCTTATAGCTTTTGTCAATTCATATGGAACTGCTGTTGGTGTTTGTACTTGCTCATTTTCCTGACAGGATATCGTTGACAAATTTTACAGATGATCCAGAGGCTGATTGCCCAACCTACTATGGGGTAGAGTCTGATGGATTAGAGTTAGACTTGGCTTGTTGGGAGAGCCATTAGATTTTGCTCACCCTGAGTAGTGTAGTTTAGCTAGATTTGCCTGGCCTGCGAGCCAGCTAGCACTTTCAGATTTGTAGTACCTATTATATATTTTCTGAGACTCTGGATATTTTGTGTATAGCTCTGACTTGTGGATCTTGGACTCATTTCCTGTTTATTCTATCATATTTCCTTTTTCGTACTATCTACCTTAGTTTGATATATGTGATTGAGACTGTATTGCTATGTCACCTCCATTCGGAGAGTATATACTGTACAGGTACATTTATCTGTTTTAGTCGTAGTATTTATAGACCCTATATACAGCGTTCTACTACCGATACTGCGGCGTAGGCTGGACGTAACCACGTACTCGTGCCCCTCTTCAGGGTGCGGGTCGTGACACGTTTTTGTGGTGGCCCATGCAGGTCAGAGTCGCAAATAGTGCGATCTCGTAATGGTGCTCGACTTAGAGTACCAATTATGAGCCTGCGACTAGGACGTAGGATCTAGGGTATGGTAGGAGTTACTCAATCACATTTTTAGGAAAACTCTAATCTTTTGATTACCATGACAACTCTTCTTGCATTTGAATTCAATTGTCCTCCTTTGATAATATCTTATCTTGTGCCATATTGATCTCTTGGGTTCAATTCATCTTCAGGATGATGGTGACTCGTTCTCAGGCAGCAGGGCCCAGTACAGTTCCAGAGAGGTCAGATCCGGGAGGTCTTCTACCTCCGGCTACGGGAGCAGCAGTCGAGAGAGCAGTAGCCTCAGTCCCTGCCCTTCAGGCAGGAGTAGTAGCGGCAGTTCCCGGAGGTCTTCCACCTCCAGCAGCGAGACCGTCCATGGTCATCCCAGACATTCTTCTACCGTCGTCTTAGCTACCGGCAGACACTCAGGGGATGATGGCCCTTCTGCAGCAGATGTTGCAGACACAGAGAGCACAGGCAGAGACACAGTACCGTCAGGCAGAGGTGCTGCGACAGACCATAGAGAATTCGCATCAGCTAGCTATGGCAGCAGTAGAGAGAGATGCACCGGCTACAGTTCAGGGAGCACCAGATCAGCAGCAGGGCCAGGGGAGGCCCGGTACACACCTCCACTTCAGGAAGATGAACCCGCGGGAGTTCAAGGGTACCGAGGGTATCCTATACGCGGACGACTGGCTAGAGGATGTCCAGCGGAGTCGGGTGTTGGCAGAGGTCCCGAGAGGTCTGTGGGTGACGTCTGCAGCGAGCCAGTTCTTCGATATAGCGCTGACTTGGTACCGCACGAATCCGCGTGCGTCAGTGAGGGGATTATCTTGGGAGGACTTCAGGAAGCTCTTTAAGTAGAAGTTCTATCCGGACGTAGCCGTATCAGCTTTGGAGGGGCAGTTTGCCAGTTTGGTGCAGGGGAACTCGTCGGTACACAGCAGAGTTCTTCCGCTTGAGCCGGTTTGCACCCAGTTTGGTTCAGGATGAGGGGTACAAGGCCCGGAAGTTCAGGAGGGGTCTCAACCATGCAGAGCACACTCGCACATCTGGGCGACGAGATGCGACGTTCAAGCAGATCCTTATGGAGGCTCAGATTACAGAGGAGGACTTCGGCCTCAAGCCGAAGAGGAGCAGTGACATTCTGGGAGCTAGTTCGAGTGCAGGGCCAGCGAAGCGCCCACACTTCCAGCAGAGACAGTTTCAGCAGCAGCAGCCTCAGTTGCAGTTACAGCAGGCACCAGCGCGTGCCCAGCAGCACCAGGGACATGGCCAGAGACAGGCCATCCAGTGTGCCTTCTGCAAGAAGATAGGACACACCGGGGAGGTCTGTAGATTGAGGCTGGGAGTTTGTCTGTTCTGTGGAGCTCCAGATCACCAGATGAGGGACTGTGCTGCCCGTGCAGCCAGACAGGCGGGCCAGGATAGAGTACGGCAGGCTAGAGAAGGCCAGCAGGGGCGATCTTTCGTCATGACAGTTGAGCCCACTCAGGCAGTAGCAGAGCAGAGTGCAGGTTCCGATCTTTTGATCTCATTTCCGCATTCGCTTCCTTATAAACTGTTTAAAATTCGATTCCATCTGTTCCTTGTTTGTTTGATGAAAGTTGTTCTTGTGATGTGATTTTTTTTGAGATAAGTCGTATGGGCTAGGTCGCCTCGATTATGAGATTTTAGAATCCTCTTGGGTCATGCTGGCAGGCAGAGTGAGGACATATAGTCGGACTATGGACGTATTCCTAGGGTGTGGGAATTTAAGGTTTTCGCTGCCAAGCTAGCGGCAATGCAAAAATTTTAAATACCATAATTCTAGAGGTATGTACCGTAGTTGAGGACTCTGTGATTATCGTAGCCTTGCTCACTGGCATGACATAGATTCTGAGTATCATGATTATTGGACAGACGCATACGATTATCAAATTGCATGAATTTTCTGTGTTGCTTCGTTTTAAGTTTTTGGATGATTCTTTTAAGGTGGATAGACTTATATTTTAGAGTAATTTTAAATTTTATAAATTTAGTCATTTAATTCCTGCCTTGATTTTGAGATTTTAACCATTTTAAATTTTTAGCCATGACTTGTGAATTTGAAATTTTACTATTGTTTGGTTTTAATTTCGAGGACAAAATTTTTTTAAGGTGGATAGATTTGTCACCCCCAGTTTCCAGAAATAGGGGTATTTTTATAATTTTCCACTTTAAAAATTATTTTAGAATTATTTATTTATTATTTGTATTATTTTGGGGTTATTTGAATCAGGTTCGAATTTTAACTCATTCCGAGTTGTTTTGACTTGTTTCGGGGACCCGGGGTAGTGTTGACCTTAGCGGGCCCATACACAAGTTAGCCATGGCCCACATGTTAGTATTTTAGTTAGTGACTAGACTAATTATTTTTGGTTAGAATTAAATTGGATTAGTGGTTTTTGGTTGGACCAAACTACCCCCGACTTAACCCCTTACCATTGTATTAGCAAATAGACTAGAGAGGGGCTTTTTGACTTTACCCAATATGACAAAACATCCCCTTTATGGCCAGCCATGACTAGAGTGGATAGGACTCCATCATTTTATTATTCCTATTTCATTTCTCTCTCTTGTTCTTCCCTATTTTTTTAGAGAGCTTTCCCTAATCAAACCATCACCAAATCCTTCCATTTCTCCACCAAATCTTCTTCCTTCCCTCTCCATTCAATCCAAGGAAGGAGCTCCTCAAGTTTGGGAGGATTCGGAGCTCGTTCGTGTCCTTTTGGAATCTCTACGTGTCGGTGTCGAGTCGGGAAGCTTTTTCCTTTGAATCTCTCTCCCGGAAGGTAAAATCTCTCTTCTAAATCACCCCAACATGCATATAGGATTATTTTTGACCCATAGGAATAACCCCCATGGTTGTGTCTCCATTTGTGTCCGTTTCGTGTCCTTTTGGAGACTTTTAGGAGTGTCCTATGTGTAGGATCGTGTCCTAATGGGAAAAACCCTCTTTGGACACTTATAGAATCTTTTGTGTATTGTTTTATAGTTGTTCTAATTTCATTCCAGATTTTACATATGTTTGGGAATGTGTTTTTCCATGTATCATAATGTATCCTATTATCATAATCTATATGTATATATATATGGTTATATATATATATATCTTTCTATATATATATATGTATGTATATATATGGTTATATATATATGGATATATTTGTGTGTGTGTGTGTGTTTGTGTTGGTAAGAGGGTAGGTGGTGTTGATGAAATGTTTGTGAGAGGGATGAATTAGAATGGGTAATGATATGTGTATATATTCATACATATATATGTGTATGAGGATGTAT
>JANAVB010025207.1:0-19588 GCA_029216955.1 Iris pallida
ATACAACTTACTTTTGTCTTTGTAACTTCGAATTTCTTTTTTGGTCTGTAACTTTAATATTTTTTTGCTTTGTGAAGTGGAGATGGGGTGGTTTTGTTGGGGAGAGGAAAAAATTATGGAGAGAGTGTGTTGATATTTATCAACTTGATAGTGTATTAACTAATTAGTCTTTGACTAATTAGTAAATAATAATAATTATAGTACTAACTAAATGACAGTTTTTGTTTTTTACTTTAATATTTTCTCTTTCTTTTTCACTTTCTTCATAACGTGGGTAAATTTTAATATTTAATTTATATTATTTAAATGCATTATGCAGGCAGATGCTACATATGATATTTGAGTATAGTGAATTCATTTACTAGTCTTACCTATATATTATGATGATCAACATAACATTAATGATTGTTTGACAAAACAACAGTGATGCACTAACCTATGCCTGACTAAATTCAGCTCCTTATGCATTCATGTTGACCTACTTATGTGTATTATCATATCATTGCATATGTAAAAGCCTGTATATTCCTTGTGTGTAACCCATGCACTATGATAAAACACATTGAGAATGATCATCCCTACATTTGAAATGCGCCTAGGGCAAGACAATATTCATCTCTATTTGGTAAACCTCTAAGCAGAGTTGCAATGAGACAGGTTATAGAACACTTTCAAGTAGATGGCATTTTCTTGCACTTAATTGGTAGTGGTACTAATTAATATTTATGCAGTACATAATTTATGTTAGTATGAGACAGATGGACAGTTCCTGAATAAAGGAATGAAAGAGATGGATAATTAAAAAGCTTTGTCCTACCATTCTGTTAGTTTTCCATATTTGGTGTGTAGCGAAATGGTGGTTGTCATCCCTCCCCACTAGTTCTTTGTAGGAACTTTTGGCTTTATTCTGTCACTAGTTTCGTAATTCTCGTCTTCCTTGTTTCTGAAAATGTCATAGAGGAGGAACTCAAAATTCAATTTGTGCGCGCGCGCTCGTGTGGGGTGGGGGGATTAGTAGTAACATGGGTTTATCCCAGAATGGAGAGGACGGAAGTTGCTCTCCTCTTTCCTCTACTTCCAGTAATGGAATGATCTTACCCTATATATAAATCCCATTGGAGGTTACCATCACAAAGCAACCCATCTAAGTGAAACAGGTCATATCCTTGCTCTGCTTTTCTCTTCCTTTTTCTTCTTTATGTGTGTAGGTTAAACTCATGAACTTGGATTGACTGTTTCTTTATTTATAATCACATTAATGAATGTGCATAATTTAGTCGAAAAAAGAATGAAGAAGTGATTTTGTTAGAATTTCCTGAAAATTGGTACTTCTTTACATATCTGGTGCTAAGATATTTATATTGTTTTCTACTAATTGCAGGAAGATGAAGAGTTTTGTCAGCCTTGGTTCAGTGAGCGGTTGTTTTGTTAGGCTCCTGCGGTGCATACTTTCTACAGCAGCATGTTTTCAATTCCTTATGGTTGCAGATCAATCATTTAAGCCGTTACCGTATGTAGACATCTAAACTTTCTCAATGACTTTGATGATAATAAAGGGGAAAAATGAGAGATGAATGGGTCAATTTCAAGACCCTTCAATGTTGTTAAGACAATGATGAGAACTTCATAATATTTCGTACATGGTTTTGGTTGATGAGAGAATTTGTGTTGTTTAAAACAAATCAGCTACTACCTTTGTAGTTCATTTCGCACTGATAAATTTTGACTGGGAAATGCTAGTAACTGCAGGCAAACACCATATTTTACTAACTTATAGTAGTGAACACAGCCATAACTATGCAAGTCATATATGATATTAGATCTATATACTATGATCATCATAACAGACTAACGTTAAAGATTGTTCCACAAATATCACCTTTTTTTTCTTTCCATATTCTTGTATCTAAATCAGCACCATTAAACACGTCTGCATATCCTAAATTATCTTCTTGTGCAGCGCATTTTGATTAATTTTTGTTTATTATAACCATTGCATATGTAAAATTTTTTTTAATCCTTCCGTATATAATTTTGAGGAGGGGTTATATCTCGATAGTGTAATGCTAACACTTTTTTATTTTTTTTATACAAGGACTTTGGCTCTGATCACAATTGTACATTCAGTGTGGAATTTTGTACTAACCATACAAGATCTTTATGCTTCAATTTATGGAAGCAATCATGGAATGACCCTCGCTATGCTGACGGGTGACTGGGTAATATTTTCATTCAGCTGCTTTATTTATAGTTTATTACGCATAATTATCAAGATATTAGTAAATCATCTATGAATCTAATAATCTATTAAATTTATAGTGCCTTAGTTGTCAATTAATAATGACAACCTAATAAATGGAATATCATTACACTTAATTCTCGGAAACATGCTACTGCTCTTTTCATTTACCAAATTGTTTCTTGCCTACTTGATCCAGGTGACATTCCAGTCTTCTATAAATTTCCTCAATGTCTTTCTGCACAGCACCTGTTACCCAACAAGAAAACTCGATGGACTTTAGTAACCGTCTTTTGCAGAAGTCTTTATAAATGTACCAATATAGCTTAGTTACAACAAGCAATACCAACCTCAGATTTATTAGTGCCTCTGAACTTTCAGTTACTATGGTCCATGCATGTCAATTGTGGCGCACTTGTGTTATACCATAGCGTGTATCTCTTGCTTGCGACCATTATGTTATATTTGGAGTTACTATCTTCATAGATACCATCAAGTATATATGTTGCACAGACACAACTACAACATGGACACAACACCTATTTTGGTTTGTCCTAGTGTATTTTGGAGTATGTCGATGTGTCAGATATGCATCTGACATGACAAGGCCCAGATTTTTGGGGTTTCCATGCTTCCTAGACTATTAACCATTATAAATTGAGAAGAATCTTCAATTGTTGTACTGTACCGGTATACTTGATTACTTCAATGTTCCTGGTTAATGATAGTGCGTAATTTTAAGCATTCATGTTTTACATGTGATGTCCGAGACCATGTTTAACAAAATTTAGAATTAAACTTAACTGATATTACCTCTTTCTTTTGCTCTTCTTTATTGAATTATTAACAGTTCTATTAAAGTGACACTCTTGAAGTGGAGATCACTTGGAAAAATTTGCATCAAAATCAAAATGAATATAAATGTAAATAGTTTTGCATGTTTCTAGTGTTGTTACTTTCTCCATTATTGTACTCTGAGAATTACCTTAACTCATGCAGTTTGTGTGGGGTATGTCAAATACCTCGGTAAGTCCTGCAGTTGCATTGGCTATTAATTCCTCTGGAAGTGTATCTACTGGGATACGGATACTGTTGGGACTTACTTGTGGTTCATGGATCTTGGTTGCTCTTTCAGCTGTGATGTCACTATTGCTAGTCCGCCACCCTCTCAGTTATGGTATAGTGTTGAACTTGCTTTGAAACAATATCGAACTTGTGCATGTTTCTCTTTACAATCATATATATGTAACTGAGGCTAGGTAAATCACTTAAATCTTCAAAAATTGACTGAAACTTTGAGTTAGATCGGAATGATGGTCAATGATTGACCATATTCATCCAAATAGCCCCACTGGAAATGTGGTTTCGTGGGGTCAAAATTTCAGCCCTAATTCCTGATATTCTTAAATCATAAGCATCAGTTAAGGGAAGTAGTTGGCGTCCTTCAATATGATACATCATAGTAGGCAATGCCATGCCTGTTATACTGATGTATGCTTTATTTTCTGTGCAGATAAAGCCTCCACAGGAACATCCGAAGTAGGCGGCGTCCTAACAAAGCCAGCTGCAGACAGCATTGTAACTGGTTATTGAGCCAACACGACGATGAATTGGAGTTCCTTAGCTTTCTCTTTATCGTTTTAGTTTGTGATGATGGCTGCCTTTCTATCATCTCTGTTATGAGGAGGATTCAGTTTATGTAGTTGGTCTAGTTATCCCTATCCCTAGTTATTGGTTATCTCAAGTGAACTTCTTATACCAGAGGGACTAGTATGCTTGTCGAATAAAATTGCATAAACTTGTTGAAGAACGTAAATGGCTGCGCAAATTTGCTGTGTGTGTTTCTTGTCTGTTCAAGTTGTCTGGGAAAATTATCTGATTTCTGATTCCTGGCAACTGTTTTGATTGGCTTACTCCTAACAATTTTCTTGGATTAAGGAGCATTGTGCCTTTGAATTGTTGTTACGCAGGGTCAATTGATCCTCTATGTCTCATGGATCAAAGCAATTGAGATGTCAAGTTCTGACTTCCTGTTTTAGTTCTATAGGTTTTGGAGGACACCACCTTTTTTTTCATTTCTTTTTTTATTATTTACAAATAGACTTATATTTTCCGTAAATATGATCTTGGTGAGAACTATATAATTTCTTTACATGGTTTGGTTGCCAAAACTTGCTAGTTTACTTTTAAATCCAATCAGCTACTAAGTTCTTAGTTCACTTTGATTTGTAAAATGCTACTAACTGCAGGCAAACACCATTATTTTAATAACTTGTAGTAACGAACTAATACTGCATTTTCTATGCAGAAAACACTTCCACAGAAACATCTGAAGTTGGTGGGATCCGAACTAAGTCAGTTGATCGATGGCATGGTAACTTGTAGAGCTGTCAAGACGGGCCGGTGGGGCGGGTCGGTCCGTAACCCACCATTTGGTGGGACGGGGCGGGCCGACCCACCATTTTGGCGGGCTGGAAAAATTTCAACCCAGCCCAACCCACCGGTAGGCCGCGGACTAGGCGGGCCGGCCTGCTTAATTTTTAATTTTTTTTAAATTATTGTTTAGTTTCTTAAAAGGAAAAAAAAATCATATATATATAATATTTTCTACTCACTCTCATATGCATCAAATTACAAGTAAAATACAATAAACATTATAATAGTAGATATTTCTTTAAAACACCTTCATTCATGTAAATAAATGACCAAATTTAATATTTTATACGTCATTACTTGTATTAAATGAAAATTTTTATCATTTATAATATATATCTCATATATATATCTCATATATGTGCTAAATAAAAAAAATAAAAATTTTATAAAAAAATAGATGGCGGGCCAACCCACTTGGCCCGTGGGCTAGCCCACCGCGGGACGGACTACTAGCGGACCAGCCCACCTAGGTCCGCCTGTTTGGCGGGCTCCTAAATGCTCGGCCCAACCCACCTTTTTGGCGGGCGGGACGGGCCGGCCCAACGGACTTAGCCCATTTTGACAGCTCTAATAACTTGTCATCCAACCAACGCGACAAAGAGATGGGAGTTCGTTTTCTCGGTTGCCGTAGCTTTCTCTTTTATCATTTCAGTTATGATCATGTCTGGTTCTGATCTCTCTCCTTTACGAGGGATCACTTTATGTAGTTGATCTTATTACCGCTAGCTTGTAGTTATGGTTATGTCAAGTGAATTTTCAGGTCATGGTGATACAAGATTAGTTTGCTTGGCAAAAAGATCTGCATAAACTTCTTGAACTATATAACAAATGTGCGAATTGCTATCTGTGTTTTCTTCATGATCAGTTTGTCAGGGAAACTATCTGGTTCGAGGAGAAATTACTCGGGACTATCCCAAGATTGGGGCTACTCAGATTTGAGGAGAAATTACTCAAGACAGTCCATTTTTTACTCTTAGGGATGCCCACAACCCACTTCTTCTCCGCCACCTCCATCTTTCCCATCTTCAGCAACCCGTCCACGTCATCCTCGTCGGCCGGCCGCGGGGCTCCCCCTCCCAAGAACCGGTGTGCCCCTGACGGGGACGACGTCAGCAGCAGCGAGGTCGAGTTCGGGTATTGCCGGAGGATGACGTCGCACGGCTGGACGCGGTTCCTCCTGGCGAAGTTCAGGGATGTTGTCATGATTGACCCGATGAAGAGGGAGAAGAGGGGTCTGAGGCGCGCGACGAGGTAGTCGTGCGGGCTGTGGTTGTCGACGCTTGCTGCTCCCCTTCTCCTTCTCCTTCTCCTTCTCTCGCGACCTGGAAATTTAGCATGATTGTCCAAATTTCTGGCAATCCTGATAGTGTGCAGGACTGCCAAAAATTTGGGCAGCCCTAAGGCCTCGTTTGGTTCACGAATTTAAGGAACCAGGAAAGGAAAGTTGTTCCTTTTCTTTGTTTAGTAGCCACAAACTTGGAAATCAATTTCCTGACAAGGGAAAAAATTGGGAGGAATATGGTTCCACTCATGACCCATGGGATTGATTTTCCCTCATCATTTTCCAACATTTATTACAAAAATTATGACAAAAGTAACCATGTGTTATTGCTTATTTTACCATTAATGTTATTTTTATAATGTTAATTTTATTTTAAAAGGTAAGGATATTATTGGAACATTGCTATATTTTTGCTTTCCTTTCATGCACCAACCAAACACTATAAAGGAAATCAAATGGTCTTTTCTAGGTGGTTTTCTTGTTTTATCAAACAACGGAAAGGAAATGTGAAAGGAATCCTACTTTTCCATTCCTATGGAAAATACAAGGGAATTCATTTCCTTTCCGTGAACCAAACGAGGCCTAAAAGGGAAGTACCAAAAAATTTGGTAGCCCTGAGTAATTTTTCAAGTGGTAAATTTGTAAATAAACCAAACCCACATTTGGGCTAGTCCTGACTCCTGAGTAATATGTGAAGTGCCTTTATAATTGGCCAAAATCAATTGCTCGTCCTCATCACTCTGTATTATGTCGTGTCTGTTGTAACTCATCATGGTGAATCATGGTGACTCTTCATTTTGTAACTCATGACTCTTCACTTTGTAACTCCTAAGTGACCTTTCATTATGTAACTCTCAACCTCTCTCTTACTATATAAAGAGAGGTTGGGATGGCTTCTAGATAGATTTGAATATATTGATATACCATTTGAGATGTTGAGCTAATTTGCCTCACAACACGTTATTAGCACTTTGCTCGTACAACGCCGGAGACCCGACGTACCGCTCGCCTCGCCGTCCGCCGACCGTTGCCCCGCGCGCACCCCTTCGCTCGTCGTCGATCCCGCGTATCCGCGTGGGTCCTGTCCGATTCCGCGGTTTTCGTACAACGACGGTAACCCTTAATTTCTTCTTAAGAATATTTTCTAAGAAATATTTGCTTAGTAAACTGATTCAGCAAGAATATTTTTCTAAGAAATATTTGGTAGTGAAATATTTTTCCGGACAGTAATATTTTTTTCCCTAACAGAGAGTACAAGAACAAATTTGTATTAGCATGCAAATATTTTGTTCCAAAGGATGCTAATACAAAATTTTCCAAAGCATGCTATTAGCTCTGGGATTACTTAATATTAGTTCTGGGAAAAGCTCATGATGATGATGATCGATTCCTTATATTGAATTATGTTATTCTAGATGCTCATGGGAAAAGTTTTTCATTAATATTAGTTCTGTGACTTTTCATTTCGGATTTTTTTTTCAGAATGATAGCTTTCTGGTTCTCATTACTTGATTTGCTATTCACATTCTGTTAACAGTTGCAAATTTGTTTTTATGTATAACTTTGCTATAATCTAGCCTTTAGCATACTAGTTTTTTTTAAAAAAAAACAAACATATTTGTTAGTTAATTTCTGAGGAAATAAATTTTTGATAGCAAATTTTTATGTTGAAAAAGAAAATTTAGATGCTAACATTTTTTTTGGTAATGATGGATTTGGAGCGCCCCGACGAGCGCCACAGTGCCATCTGCGCCCCGACAAGCAACTCAGTAGCATTTTTTTTCTTTATGTTACTCAGTGAATTATTGTAACAGATGGATAATAAAAATTGTATTTTTTTCTCGCTATTTTTTTGGCGTCGCTTCATTAGACGTCGGAAAAATAGTTGATATTTTTTTGGTGCCGCTTGCTTAGGCACCAATTCTTTTGTGTGTTGTTGCCTACTTATGTTGTACGTTTTTTTAGCGTAATGGCATGGAAATTAAAAAATTGTCTTGGCTACATAAACAAATTCTGGCACCGCCAAATTTGGGCCTCCCCAAAATAACCTTTTTGGTTAATAATTTTTCAAAGGCAACGCTCATTTTGAGCACGCACTAAATTGTCACCTATTTTGCACAATTCGCAAATAGCGTGAATTTCTTGAAAAATCTTATTTATTCTTACATTTGACAAAAATTTTACGAAGTCTCTCCGAATAGGCTAACCTATTTGGGTATGATGTCAGAAAGAACTTGGGGCTTGGTTTTTAAGTGGTCCCCAGTGACCCTCCTCCCTCATTTTCCCGTCTGGTCATATTCACGTAGAGCTACTGAAAGGGGTTGACCGAATATTATTTTTTGCTCAAATTATATTTGTAATTATGCATTTTTGCAAGAAACTTATTGACCTCTCTATATCGGCCCGTCGATCGATATAAGATAATTTTTAAACAAAAATCGTTTTTTCAAAATCGTTGTTTTTTATTTACGATTGTTTGTTGTTGCTTATACAAACCAAATCCATATAAACCTGTCGTTTTATATGTTGACCGATCAATATTTTTTTCTCCTGTTGTAGAAAAATGTCGATCAAGATTGATTTTCCCATCCTTGAAGCCTCTGACAAGAACTACTTGGACTGGACGCAAGACATCCAGAACCATCTAGATGCGTAGGGCCTCTTGGACGTCATCTATAACGAGGAAGAGCATGAAGTGGAAGTCACTCGCTCAATGAACGCCAAAGCGATGATTCTATTCCGCAGGCATTTATCTGACGCCATGAAGTCGGTCTGGAAGATTCAATCACTTCTTCAATACTGCGGTGAGATATTAACTGACAGTGTTCTATTGGAGAAAACATACACCATATTTCCTTCCACTGACAACTTGCTCCAAAAGCAATACCGTCAGTCTAAGTTCACCAAGTTTTCCGAGCTCATCATCCAGTTTTACTAGACGAGAAGAACAGTCTCATTTTAATGAGAAACAACAATTCTCGTCCCGCTGGAACAAAGGCAATTCCAATGCCTGATGCAAACGCTCTCCGTGGACCAAATCCACGGTGGAAACGAGACAAGGTCCAGTCGTCCCAGCCAAGGAACAGAGGCGAGTTTAAGTCTCGCCACCCAAAGCGAGGTTCTAACAAGAACCAAGGACCTTTGACTCCTAGGCAGTCTCATGGTAAGAATCAACGGGCCAGTCGTTCCAAAGCGAGAGTGGAAGGCCAAGCGCCTACTCTCTGCTACAAATGTGGTGCTTATGGCCATATGCAACGAACTTGCAGGGCGACCCCCCAAGAAGTTGATAATTATTACAAGGGGCGCCGAGCCGAAGCAAATCTGGTCAACGAGTGCAAAAATCTAAATCTTGAGACCCCCAATTTTGTAGCAGAAATGGAAGAATGAATCTCCATTATCTCTCTATATTTGATTTAAGTCATGAAACTTTTGGTGGTTTGTATTTTCTGTTTTCTCGATAAATTAAAGTTCTATTTCGAGCACTTTCCTCAAACGTGTGACAAACTTTAATTTTTTTTACTTATAGGCATGGACCACGGGGCAGCAGATTGTCTGGTTGATAGTGGAACGACTCACACTATCTTAAGAGATAAATCATACTTTATCTCCTATACGCCTAAAGTAACCTCAGTGACAACCATTTCGGGACCCTCAACCCTTGTTCAAGGTTTTGGCAAAGCCCATTTTTCGTTGTCCAATGGTACTCCCGTTGAAGTATCAGAGGCCTTATATTCTCCAAGGTGCAGTCGTACCTTACTGAGTTTTAAGGATATTCGAGAAAATGGATTTCATGTTGAAACTGCTCGAGAACATGGCTTCGAGTATCTTTTCATTACCTCCACTCAGTACGGCCAAAAGCGTATCTTGGAGAAGTTGAAATGTCTTTCAAGTGGTTTGTATCTCACTACGATACAACACATCGAGAGTAATCTCATCATTCGCCGAGCGCCAGTTGATGAGAGGACTTTTATGCTATGGCATGACCGACTGGGTCATCCGGGTCAAAATACGATGCTTCGTACTATGAATGCATCACATGGGCATCCTCTTGGAGGAAATAATTTTGTTATAAATCCGAAAAGCCTATGCCAAGCTTACTCGATTGGGAAGACGAATCTCAAGCCACTCCATGTGAAACCTACGGGATTGGTTTCCCAATTCCTTGAGAGAATTCATGAAGATATTTGTGGACCAATCCAAACAATATGCGGACCATTTAAATACTTCATGGTTTTGGTTGATGCATCGACTAGATGGTCACACGTAGTGTTGTTGTCCACCCGAAATGTAGCGTTTTCTAAACTCCTCGCCCATATCATTAAGTTAAGGGCTCACCATCCGGATTATCCGATAAAGTCTATTAGACTTGATAATGCCGCGGAGTTTACATCGAAGACTTTCGATGATTATTGCACGACTTTGGGAATAAATCTTGAACACCCTGATGCGTATGTTTATACCCAAAATGGTCTAGCGAAAGCTTTTATAAAGCGACTGCAAGTGATAGCGCGGACCTTGGTTATGTGCACCAAACTCCAACTATCTGCATGGGGCTATGCAATTTTGCACGCTGCAAATTTGGTCCGTCTGAGGCCCATGGCCACCCAACCACTTTTCGCACACCAGCTGGTTACTGGATGTGAGCTTGACATCTCACATTTACGCGTGTTTGGGTGCCTAGTTAATGTTCCAATTGAGCCGTTAAGGCGTTCAAAATTTGGACCTCAAAAGCGACGGGGAATATATGTCGGTTATAACTCCCCGTCCATCATTCGCTATTTAGAGCCCTTGACAGGCGATCTCTTTACCACGAGATACGCGGATTGTGACTTTGATGAGGCAATCTTCTCGTCGTTAGGGGGAGAAATGCACGCTAACATTGATGAGGAACGACGTAAATTAGCGTGGCATGTGCCCGCTGTTGCTCATCATGATCCTCCCTCTGCACATAGTGATAAGAAAGTGCAGAGGATTCTAGGTCTGCAAGATATTGCAAATCAAATGCCAGACGCATTTAGCGACCTAACAAAAGTCACGAGATCAATTATACCTGCTGCAAATGTGCCTGCATGGATAGACGTCCCTGAGAGACGTCATGTTCCTGTGAAACATGTTGCTCCGGTCGAACCCGCCGAGCAAAGGACGCTGCCATCGGCCGTCCAGTCCGTCGCTATTCCCAAGAAGAAAGGAAGATCGGTTGGTTCCAAAGATGTTCTGCTGTAAGCCCTTGACCAGAAATTCCTATTTTATTATTATTATTTTTGCTAAATAGTTATTTACATAGAAATAGTTATAGCCAATGTATATGTTAATATAAATATGAATGTATTAATTAATTTTGTAATAAGAAGAATGAAGGGTTTTTTTTACAATCACTGAATTAATAAGGGGCTGTAGTACAAAACACTCAGCCACAAATGTTTTAACCAAACGGCCACTGATGGGTTGACCCCATCCAAAAACCCAAACATCAGGGTCCTAATTGAAAGACTGTTAAGTTTAAAAACTCAGAACAATGTTTCCAGTTCAAATTCGAATTGGATTTGAAGAGAAGGGATGTGATCAAATCCTGGGGGAGGGAATCCGAATCAAAGTCTAAATCCTATCAAATCTGGATGTATATATAAACAGGGATTGATCCGCCCTCCCCACAAACCCTAACTTTTCCCTGCCGTCTAGTTCCCTGCTCTGCAATCGAAGAACTCTTCGAAGTCTTTTGGAAGCAACCAACCACTCGACAGGTAAATATCCTGACTTTCATAGTCTTAAATTCGTCAAACTGATCCATTGATAGGTTGCTTTCGATGTTATTAAAACAACCTAAGGAGAGAGGGAGGTGGGTGTTTGTTTTAATGTCCAGACCAGGGACTTAGAAAGAGCAAGGTGAGGAAAACTAGGAAGATTATTTGGTTGTATAGCCTATTGAAAGCCTAGGTACTTCTAATTTAGGGTATCAAGTACCAATGTCAATTGTATCAAGATAAGTGAGTTCTGGGTGAGAGCCTCTGTTTAGGTAGGATATTGAGTGAATCAATACAGGAACATCCATATGAAATAGTAGGATTTCTAGTTGATGTCAGCTCTGAGGTTGATAACAGGACAGACTTTTAGAACCTTGGCTATCACCTGTGAGAGATCAGTCATCTTTCAGGTATGAACAGAGCCTTGTTCCTGGATGAATTATGACCTCCATTCAAATATACACGTTTAAGTAAATTCCCTATACAATGCTTGTCACAACTACTCTGCATACAGATTGACACATGAGTATCATATGTCTACAACTAGACATCACGTGTGGATGGGTACTCGAGTAGGTGAATCTAAGATTTAGGGGATGCTAGTACCAAGGGTAGCAGTATGGAGGTAAGGCCCTGAGAACCAGGATTACACTAGAGTATCACCCTGCTCCTTTTATTTCAGTCCATGCTTGAATACATTAGTGAATAGGATGTTATTAGTGTTTAGTCCACTTTTGTTCCAGTATCTGATGTCTCCTAGTGTCCTGCACTTTAATCCATTATGTATTAGATAATAGGCTGTAACAATAGCTCACTGCAAACCTGTAGCGTGTCCTACATAATTAGACATGTCTTGTATTATCTCATACATCATATATAGTCACACATGTGTTGCCCTGTAGACACACACAATATCTGGTACCTGACAATAGTAGCTATGCAACCCTCAATGCATATGGCACTCATATTAGTTCCACATACTGGAAAGCATAGGCCTACATCCCCTGCTACCTATGTTGTACCCTTCACTGCACTACAACCCTTCCATATGTTGCATACCTCTCCTACAGGCTAGGGGTGAGCATTAGTAGAAATTGCATAGCTTACATATAGTTGGATGGTGCCAGACCTGTAGGGTGTACACCACACACTGTCAATCCTAAGTGCAGCTCCTATCTAGACTGGTAGGGCACCATCCACCACCTACAGCCCTGCCTAGAAGACTTGGAGCCTGAGTCTTCCTAGTCACCTCTATGTTCAATGCATCAGGAAGGGTGTGGGCCTGATTGACACAGTAAAGTAACTGTATAGGCTTGGTTTGTACAGGCAGACAATACCCAGATCCATGGATAAATGTCCTACAAAAGTTAGCATTCTCTGATACACTAAGGTATCAGGACACAGGGCCATCCTGCAATACACTTGGACCCTATGCTCTTAATCCAATCATTCCTGCCTACACTTCTGGTTTAGTCAAACCCATACTTGGACAAAGGGAATTGCCCCATGGTCAACCCAGACTGGGTTCAATCACACCTAAACACTCACCTGGGATATCCCACAGAGCATGGGTTCACTACATATAGGTTTTCAGGAAGTATTAAGGTGTTGTCATTAATCTGCAATGTGTATAGTTATGGTATATCAGTCCTATATCCAGTATTTACACAGGGTGCATACCCTCTTGTAGGTCGTGAGGTGGGTGGCAATGATGCCTACATGCCTAGTTCAGTCATCATACACCCTTGCTCAAGTTGTAGCAGTCAATAATAGGTACCCTTATTCAGTTCACTGCAAATTATTACTGTTCATGCTTTCACCAGTTAATTCAAAGTGTCATTTATTCCAGTTATATATTGAGTGTCAGCTCTATTATTGCTCATACACTCACCATTATAGTCATCTTCCTGAACACTAAAAGCCTAGGTATTCAAGGTCAAGACAGCCAAAATCATATCAGTATCTATCTTAATCAAAGGTTTCATGCCAAAGCAAGACTTTGACACTAAGCCATTGATACTTAGAGAGTATCTTGGATATTAGAATGGGTCTAACAGTAGACTGCATAGTAGCAGTGAGTTATTAGGCATTCATTAGAAGATGCACATGAACCCATTGACTACCATGTACTGTACCATAGGAGTATCATTTAGGAACAAAAGTATGGGGATGTACTTATATCCTTGACTGAGGAATCATATTAATGTAATGCTTGAAGAAATCAATGTGTATTGGTGGTATAAGATAGAACAGAGAAGGGAGACAAGAATTGGGCACATGCCTATTCACTAATTCAGGTTGGAGCTATACACCCATACCCATCTAAGGGTGTACAGGAAATCAAGAATAGGAAATAGTATATCAAGCCTTAATTGTATACTCCAGGATTATATGTAACAGAAATTTAGATACCCTAGGCTTGCCTTGACACAAGGGGACATTAGCATCCCTAAACATGAGACTTAGAGTTAGCACTAGTACATTAGGCTCTAGGTCATTGAAGAATACTAAATCGAAGAGTAATTCACTGTGAGCCCTTGACCAATTTTTTTTTTCTCTTTTTACTGAATTTTGTTGAATTATAAATTGGTACACACGAGTCACTAAATAATCAAGGCTAAGTATATGTATATATAAATAGAATAGGACCCCATTGTAATTAAATAAGAGCAGGGGAGGACCTTTCCCAAATTTTGTAAAATAGGAGGGCTTAGTTGCAAAATTCCAAAGTTTAAATTTAAACGGCCAAATCAATATTTGAAAGGGAGAGGAGGAGCTGGATGCGAATCCTGTTTGGATAGAGATTGAGGATTTAAATCTCGATCTCTTCGATCTTCCTAAGCCCTAGTATAAATTGGGGATTCGAGACTTGGGGGCCGAACCCTAATTCTTTCCTGCCGTCTAGTCCACTGCTCTGCCATCGAAGAACCATTCGAGGAGGCTACTGCAGATTGGATCATTTTTAGGTACCATCTCCCTACCATGATTTAGTCCATTGAATTGATCGAATCTTAGGCTTGTTAGCGCTATTTAAATCAACACCAAGTGGGAGGATAGATGTTCGACCTAATGCCCAAACCAGGGATACAAGAGAAGCACTTGTGAAGGAAACACGAGAGGTTAAGTTTGCACTGCACCTTGCAATCAGGTACTGCATAAATATGTAGGAGCTTATAGTTGCCTTGTCCTTAATGTTAAACCTTTACCCTGTAAACAAATTGAGAGTTAAAGCTTAGTGCATTAGACTTCACAAAATACCACATTAGATCTTAGCTTACTGCACATAGGATTCCAGTTCCTGTACATACAGGTAAACATATGAGTACTGCTTCTGTCATGCACAACACTCTTGGTTATGACAATTTAACCCAAACCCTGCCCACAACTCCTCAGTACACATTAGAGGGGATACCAAAGGTATAGATACACCTGACAGTATGCATTCAAAGAATACAAATTAAGGCATGTATCATTTTGAAGGATAATATAGTATAATATGTAGTCATTTTCTTAGATGCAACAACAGGGGTTGTCTCCATTGGCTCGATAAGACAGGAGGCTTTGGGAATAAAATGCAGTGTTCAATCCTAGATAGATACCTGGGCTTTACCATAGCTACATAGATGAACTAATTAGACTAGGTTGTGCTATGGCATTGATGGAATTTTCCCCTATCTCATATCAGTTTGGGGGGGGGGGGGTTCCATCCCTTTACAAATTGATCAGTTCCCTGTAATTAACTTCAGTCCAATCTAGTGAGGGACAAGTCCATGTTAACCCAATACACCTGTCCTTTAGCTTTTCAGTCCCAATTCACATACTGTTCAGTCCTGGATCAATTGATTCAGCCCTCTATCCTCACTGTGGTAGATCCAGTTCCCTTGTTTTGATGTCCTGGCTAGTATCATCAAATCAGACACTGAAACTTCAAGTCCAGTCATTGAACTTCACTTTAGAGAGTGAACTTCAAGTTCAAGCCTTTTAACATATGGATGTGGGTTGTCTTGTTATCCTAACAACCAGGTTAATTGCATCTGTACACCCTGTTTCCACCCACTGTAATTTAGGTAGGTGCACTGCATTTTCTGGGTTCAGTCACATGTGAATGCACACATGGAATGCTCTACAGAGCATTGGTTCACTACACATGGATTGCCTTGAAGTATTATGATTCAAGTATCCTACATCCCCTTGCCTTGACCATCAGATCAGTGCACTTGCTATCAATAACCTTGAGTACCAAGGATAGGTTCGAATGTCTGCATATAGGATTCATTGATTAGAGTATCAGATATATATGTAATGTCCTGCATATGGATTAGCCTTAGAATATCAGGTATATGTGGTATTGCCTGCATGTTACAGATTCATTCCTTTCATTCTTTGTTTCAGACATTAGCTTAATGCAAGCCATACTCTTTTAACCCCGATTTATGTTCAGACCATGATCTTCTTCACAAATGGTTGTTCTTCACTTTTAGCAACTGTCTATCTTTGCACTTGGTTCAACCACTGGGATAACATGTCTAGTATAGGCTATTCTGTCCTGCCCTTTTTCTTCAGTCCATTGATGATTAGGTTCAGGTGTTCACATTTAGTTCAGTTTGTGAACTTGGTAATCAACCGTAGAGCATCCCTCAGTTCACTGTATTCCCTTGTTATCTGCATTAGGAGAATGTTCAGATACTGAACTTAGTTCAGATATATTAAATTTCCTTAGATGTCCTGTCCACTTCTAGATGGATGTTACTAAATGCCAACCCTTGGTTTGAAAGTTGACCTGCATCACACAAATTTCTATTCTATTGTTCATTTTGTATCTGTCCTTTAGCTTTAGACTTCTATCCTAGCATATGGTTCTGCCCAGCATACTCTTAAATAAGTTCAGTCCACACTAGTCTGTTCAGTCCTATACCCATATCAATTCTTGTATGTTGTCCTACTATCACCCCCTTAGCTATGGTACCAGTATGTGTGATTAGCCCTATCTTTAGTACTGTCCAGATATTTATAGAATAATTTGGCTCATTAGTATAGACTTGCCCAACCTTCCATTTCGTTTGCACTAGATTACCTGACCTTGCATCAATCCCAGTTTGTACTTAGCTATGGTTTACACTACCATCTGTTATCAATCCCAGTGGTGATACATGAACATATACGTCTAATCCCATATTTTATCATTGCTTCTATATATATTATGTAGGGAGATTATTGTTCAGTCTCATTTTTATGTTCTTTTCTGATATAAACTTCATATTGTTCAGACCTTGCAATGTTCTGCATGCATTGATTTATAATATATCAGTCCTTAGGGTATCATCAAGGTTTTAGTTTCCTTACCTACATTCATGATTAGACTAGTTATCCTATTGTATCAGAGTTTGGAAGGATGGGGGTTACCACTGTCCAACCTTCCAAGTTACAGTATATTGAAATTGTTCTATCCTTATGTGGACAATTTAGCATATGTCTATATCTCTGACATGTCTTGACCTTGCTCACTTGATACACTTCATTCTTGATGTTCAGTGTGATGATTCAGATTGGTTAATGCCCCTGTGTTCCAGTCTTGAGTTCAATTTTCACTTCAACCTTTTTGAACATGTGGGTCAGTCCTATATAGCCACTATCTGTCATACATATAATAGGTATACTAGGAAGGATAGCAGCCTTGATTTACACCACTATGTGTGGTTTCTTTAAGAAGCAAATAGCAGATACTGATCTGCAGTAGCCAAAGGGAGGTTTGCCTACCACACATTACAGGTAACAGTTGGGTAAGCAACAATTAGTACCATGACAGGAACATGAGTACTAGTGTCCTGCTACAGAAATGATAATAGAGGCTGACTTGGTGAGAGTAGTTACATAGAGCCATACACCATGTGTAGATGGTGTGTTAGAGTAAAATCTGATTATCCGAATTTAAGTATGTAACACCTCGAGCTATGTGTCAAGGAAGTATCAAGAGTGGTAGAGTTGAGTATAAGGTACTAAAGCCAATATAGGAAAAAAGGGTATATGGGTAACTAGATGGCCATAACAAAGGTAGAAGGACCATGTGAAATCTAAAGGCAGTAACCACCCAAGCCCTTTAAGACCACTTAGAAAGTATATGGGAAAGCTAACAGTAATTCAAAATAGTTCTATTTTGGTTAAGTACATGTGTTGATTTAGGCTTCATACATATAACAGGTTACTTGGACTCCAACTCTCCACTTGATCAGTACTCGCAGCTCGGGACGACAGGCAAGTGCATGTATCGATTGCTACCGTTTCTGATAGTTTTTCTACTTGTTATTCCATATGCCTTGCTGCTTGTTGACACGATCATCACACGAGGATTAGTATCATGGTTTTACTCTACATTTTGATTACCTCATATGTCACCCCATTTATGATTGATTCCATGAGTACTAGCTGGACGGGAGAAATATCTTAGTAGACGTGTGAAGTACCCAATCTATCCCCAAAATGTCTATTCTTGCATGATAGTAGCTACGCACGACACGTGCAGTGAGCCGGATTTACCCTTTAGCCGTTCACATGTCGAAAGTGATATTTCAATGCACGTAGTTAGTTGATATTCCTATTATTCCATCATGTCTTTCACCATTTGCCATGCTACCATGATTTTATATGTTTTCTCACAAGTAGATATATTTTCATTGACAGAGTCTCATGTGTAGGAACGAAATAGTAAAGCGTAATACTCTAGAGGGGGGGTGAATAGAGTTGGCAGCGGAATAATGCTAATTAAAAATGTTAGCAGCACAATCACAGAATATTAATCACAACTGAAATAAAGTAAAGACAGAGTTAAGAGAGCAAACGCAAAGACAACGATGTATACTGGTATCCCTCTGTTGAGGACTAATCCAGTCGGTAGAACTCTTGCTACCAGTTGAATCCACTATTGGAAAAATCGCAAGTTTTCTTACGAAGTCCTTGCAACTTCTACAACGCGAGCTTTGATACGAAGAACTCGTCCAACTTCAAATGTGAAGAGGTATTCTTCAATCAAGCCTTCTGATTACAATCTCTCAGAAACTTCTAGACCGTACCGCACTGGCAAATTGACTAGAGGATTGTAACTGGCTTGGGATCTGAAATTGAAAGCTCTAAAAAACTCTTTGGAAGACTGAAAGCTTTAGATAGAGAGAAGATTGAAAGTGAATGAGTGAATTGAAATGATCGAAATCCTTCTCTATTTATAGGAGTTCCAAAGGCAGACTTCTGTCAGAATTC
Organism: Iris pallida; assembly: GCA_029216955.1. Lineage (NCBI taxonomy): Eukaryota > Viridiplantae > Streptophyta > Magnoliopsida > Asparagales > Iridaceae > Iris > Iris pallida. The sequence goes on from JANAVB010025207.1 coordinate 18,950, forward strand.
GGGCAGAATTCGGGCAGAACTCTTTGAGCAAATCTCGGTCAAATCTGCAACTGCAGGAGGACCAAGTTCTAAGGATTCAAAATCACAACGGACACCAACCGAACTCTAGCCGAACTCTGGCCGAACTCGGTCCGAGTTCTGTCAGGGTTAAGTCAGGGTTTAGTTAGGGTTTTGAAAAAGCTTTTGGTGATTTTTGAAAACCTTTTTGAAAACCTTTTTGTAAACCTTTTTGAGAGGTCAGTTTAAAAACATTTTGAACTCATTTAGGGATAGCCTATTTGTCAGTACGACTCGGTGTACAACATATTCCTAGACTCAAATAAAATAAAAAAGTACATTGCATAAGGAATTACAGACTCGAGTAGGCAAACAGATCTTCGGTCTTGAATGGAGTGGATAGCCAATCTTGATCATGTCCAAGAATCCGAGATGTCCCGACTAGCTTCGTATATCCAGACAGAGTTTGATCAATTATTAAAATCAGGTTGACCATATAACCAATGGGCCAACAATCTCTCCTATTTTGATAATTGACAAACTATGAATGATATAACATTAAGCTTGTTCAAAAATATCAAAAAGTAGAAATTGTTCATATCCTGTATTATCTCAAAAGAAATGTTAGATCTTTAATTTTTC
>JANAVB010025208.1:0-87048 GCA_029216955.1 Iris pallida
AATTCAATGCCTCATCGACGCCAAAGTTATCTCACTTGACTATAAGGAAAAGACTGTTTTTGCCAACATGGTCACCTTCCAGTTCAGAAGTTTTCCGAAGACAGAGGCTCAAGACGACGTCGTCCCCTTCCCGAGGGTTACAATGGAAGTAGTCAATCTTCCACCGACCCGTTATGACGCTCAAGGCCTCATCTTATTTTTAATGCCGCGAGAAGAAGTTATGTGGGTCCACCCTGATCTTTCCCCAGATATGATGATGCCTACAGTGCACTCTGTCAAGCAAAAGAAAGTCAAATCATGTCGCATGGTCTCTACACCAACTAATGATACTCTGGATACCACTCGCTCGGCTTACCAGCAAGGAGATAACCAAGCTCCAGTAGATGAAACATCTCCACCAGTTGCGGCCTCTGCCCCCGAGGCGTCATAAGCAGGCCCGTCTCAAGCCCCTGATGCAGATAAGGAGAGGCAGAAGAGATTCGCTTTGACAAACCTCTGAAAAAAGACTATTGTAGGGCCGATCAAGCACTACAACTTTGACATATTGGCACGGCTTGCCAATACTCCGGTTCGACTGTCACTCTTCGAGCTCCTTCGTCTCTCCAAAGACTCGAGACGCCCTCAGCAAAGTTTTGCAGAATATTGATTTCTTCGTCACTCAAGTGCAACCGCCTAAGGAGGATCCTGTCGCTTGTCCATATTTCCATAGTATGGTCGAAGTGATTCCTAACGTCACCTTCACACAGCAGGACATGTTGCTGATGAACAACCGGCACAATTGGCCCTTGTACTACATGGTGTATGTTTGTGCCATTAAGGTCGATCGTATCCACATCGACCATGACTCTTCTCTTAGCATCATCCTTCAGAGTTTACTCCAAGCTTTTGGGATCCCGATACATCGGCTGACTGCATCAAATACTATAATCAACGACTTCAATGCTGGAAAGAGTGAGCCCCTAGGCAAGATTCGCCTGAAATGCCAAACAGGCGATCTCCAGACAGTCATGACTTGTTACGTCATTGATGTTGATATAAACTACAACATGCTATTGGGCCGACCATGGATTCATGAATACATGATTGTACCCTCCACTCTCTATTAATGCATGAAGTATGTGGTCAGTGACGGGACTATTAAGATCGAGTTCGCTAACATTGACCCGTTTCGAGGACTCAAATCATACTGTACAGATGCCGAGTTGTACAAGTCAGTCCCATGGGACGATGATGCCAATGATGTCGACGACAAAGCAGATACTGCACCAGAAAGCATGGCTATGGCAGAAGAACCGTTGAGGGCTTAATTGAAGGGAAACCTCCCAAGACGTCAGCTCATCTCGTCATCAAGCTTCGAGGAAAGGCTTCGGCTCGGTCGCCCTTGATGATATCAACTGATAGCCAGGAGCCTATGCAAATAAAGCTCTCCCGGAAGGCTCCAAAGCCAACTCTGAGGTCGCAGGAACCTCCGACTACAACCCCTTTAGTAGTCAAGTTGAAGGGAAACCTCCTCCATATTCTTCCATAATAGCCCTAATGCTCAAAAATAAAGAGTTGGGAGACTACATATGTTTCGATACAGAGGCGCACTACTTAGATGATGTAATCCCTCGGGATAAAATTTTACATTTTATTCATAGATAGTTGTCTTTGAATTACTCGTGTGCACACTGGAACACTAAGTATTTCTTAGACAACACTCTGTATATGTTACAAACACAAGTGAAAACCTCTAATCTTGCAAGCCGAGTTGTCTCTCCCCGAGGTGCCTACTTTTTGGTTCCAGCAAGGAAGAACCTATCATCTTCGATCGATTAGAGCATCCCCAGTGGCTAGTTTCGGCAGAACTAGAACCCAATAATGACAAGATGCAACTCTACCGTTACACTGCTCAAGCCAAACACCTTATTCAGAAGATGGGTTACGACTTGAACAGCGATAGAGGATTGAACTATAGCAAAGGCTGATGCCTTCCTTTACGACTTCGAGCTCCAAAGGAGAAGTCCCAAAATTACTACCAGCATACTCGCCAGGGATTGGGTTACGTTACGCCCATAACAACTTCAGATATCTTAGAGCCGAAGGTCCGGATGCATTCACATTCCACCGACTCATCAACCTGGGACTTTGATACTAGTATCGGCCAGCCTTCAAAAGGGTACTGACCGTCAATATGGTCTCTACATATCCCTCAATCGAGGATAAAGGCCACATACTCGAATTCATTGAGGATTGTAACGCCCCAATCCCAAAATACTTAGGACTAAGTACGTAAACATGCCAGCTTTATACATATGAAGTATACTCCAATATATGGAACCCCGTATGTATACATAAGCGATAAAGTACAATAAAACCATGATAACTAAATCTCATCCATAACAATAAAGAATAATATTATAATCAACTCAAAAATTTGTCATTTATACATGTAGTAGGGCAGAGACAAATCTACTACCAACCAATTTAAATAAAAAAAGATATACAAGGAAATGATCGATAAAATGGAAAGACGAACCAAAAGCAATCATCCTCGAAGAAATGGAGAAGATCACGGCCTTGGCTAGAACACCAGCAAAAAGTTACAAAGCACACAGCTGGAGAAATAACCAGGTCCTCAGCGGAACATAACAAGATACATAAAGAACATGCCATATAATCTGGGACATATAATAGAGAGTAAAAAGGGATGCATGCAATAGGGTGCCTACCAATTCTACAGTAAAAATGTAGTTAAGAACAAACCTCCAACGCATTGGCACTCTGGCTCAGGTGCAGGAACTCAGGTATGGTCCCATCAGGATACCAGGGACCTCAAAGCATAACATTCCTCGAATGTCAGAGGCCAGCAGGAAATCAGGTATCAGGATCCAGGACCGTATCTCCAGTGGAGATAACCGACAATAATAGAAAAGTGCATATGTGGTCCATACATTAAGGAACTGTTCTCCCTACCTAATGCCTAGTAGGGTTACATCTATGACTCATAGAAACCTTTAGTAACTGCCAAGTCTACTAGCATACAATTCTATTGGCAGTTACTCCCAACCGTCGTACGCCTCATATGTATCAGTGGCCGACCGACTACACGAGTATGTGTCCTACATGTGACTCACATCACATAATAAAGTATGTGTCAAGGCCTCATCGAAAATGGGTGGTCACTAGACTAAGTCAATACAAGAGAAATAATTAAAAGCAATAAAACGACCGATGGAGTCGCTTGCACCCAAGTGTGACTTGGACGCACAGTTTTATAATAACAACAAATAAAAATGCTGAAAATAACAACTAAAAATAAGAATATATAAATCACAGAGTAAGGTGGCAAGTTATCTTGCATGAGGTTGTGTGCAAATGGCAACGTCTAATAGCTCGAACCGTCAGAATAGTGAAGAAATGAAAGCCAAGTCTCGCATACGTCCTTAGATGCTAAAATAAACACCACGAACGTGTTCGGAATATAAGGTATGTCTAAAAAATTCTGGTCCAAATGTCTAATTCTAGAACAGGGACAAAGTCATAATTTCGGGTCAAAACGGTATCCGTCGTTGGACCTGTTTTACACCGAAATGCGTGCCCGAACTTACGGTCTCTAAAGTCGTCAAACTATGTCTACGGGTCCGGTTTGAAGAGATGAACCAACTGTACGTCCAAAGATGGATTCCGGTGAGCCATGCACAAAGTCGCCCATTGGAGCGGGTCGCGGGCCCGCCAAATAGGCGTTCCAGTCGACCTTCTCAGAATCGGACCAAACTTGGCATACAGGACCAAAACAATGATACGGTCTTGCTGGCACAAGTTTTGTTTCTATCCGACGAATGTGCACAAAGTAATTAGGAAATTTACAAATAGGTCTATACGGTAAATTTTGACGGAGACACATCAAATTCGTCGCGCATACGTAACCAGTTTGAATTTCATCAAAGCCCACACGTTCGCGAAGTCAATTTGCACCTTTTGATGCTTTCGGTTTGCGACCACGGCGCACAGTTTGGCAGGACGTACGTCGTAGCGAGGAGATTTTCTAAATTTTAGAGTTTTTGAAAAAGGTTTTCCTTGAGTTTTAATCTGATTTATCCTACTGTCTAAATCACTATAAATAAAACTGATAATAGGGTTTTCATCTTGGTTAGGTTGACTATAATCCTATTCAAAAGGATTTTGAAAACAGTCGATGGTTGGGCTGAAAATTGCCTTCCAAATAGGAGTGGGGACTGGTTTGATTCTGTCCTGGTTTTGTAGTTTTTCGACGACTTGGTGTCAAACTATTGGGAAAAATAGTTCGTATAATTAAAACTAATTAAAGGGTGTTGAAGAGGTTCAGGTTGACTACATACCAGAAGTGTCGGATCGCGAAGTGATCGTGCGAGGAGGTGAAAGCGTTGTTGTGAAGTTGCACCCGCAACTGCTGCTGCTGCCGCTCCTATTTCGTCCGCACTATGCGCGTACGGCCTTGCTGTCGTCGGTCGACGGCCGGTCTGGGGTCGGCGACGTTCCCGGAGGGGCGCCTGGGTCTTGCGGTCAGACTGTGCGACTAGGGATTGAGGTTAGGGTTTTAATTGTTCGGCATGTATATATTTATACAGGCGCTGCTTCTCGGGTTGGAACCCAGGGGTGGGCTTCGGGAGAATAGGGATTGGCTAACTCACGAGATGATCCATCTCGCGAGAAATTGGAATTTGGTTTTCTTTTTTTTCTTTTTTTCTTTTTCTTTTTCCCCCTTTAAAAACTATATAAATGATTTTCCCTTCTTCTTTTTATTTTTATAGAAATATATAAATATCAAGAAAATTCTATTAATAATTTACATAAATGCCTAATAATCTATAAATATCTTCTACCTTATTCACCAATATATTAAGCACATATATTTTTATATTATATATTATCAACTCTATATTAGTATATTTTATATACTAAAATATTTTCATTAATAATAAGAAACTTCTAACCTGAAAATATTCTACACATTTTGCAATATATATCTTGCATTTACAAATTATTCAGTATAATATAAGTAAAATATTATTTCCCTAAGGTAAAAAAACAACCTCATAGTAATTCATCAATATGCATAATTATTATCTAAAATTACCATAAAATTTTAATTATAGAACAAATAACAGAAACTAAATTTATAAGGAAATTTATGGGGTTTTATATCCTACCCAACTTATAGAAATTTTGTCCTCGAAATTAAAAATAAGCTTAACAATGAGTTTAAATACGAAAGAATGGTGAGCATGTCAAATGGTGACACAGAGAAGAAGGGAGGCTAGTTAATAAAGGAATTCAATCTGAGGTCATGTACAAGATAGGGTGTTCTTCGTCCAAGGACCTACCCAACTTATAAAAGTTGGCTAACCGTAAAAATCGTTGTAAATTTGCTGGAAAGGACAATCTCTAAGAAGAGGCACGAGAATAATGGACGCTTCTGACTACAGTCATGGTTTCTAAGATCCCTCATTATTTTTATGGTGTTCTTGTTCAATAACTTCTATAGGAGGATTATTACAATCTAACATCATTTCTATCGGGCATGCGTTCAACAAGGTAAGTAGGCATCCTTTGTTTGATTATAATTAAAACATGTTATTTCAAGGAATTTCCTTCTTCTCCTAACATGGGTAACTGAGCGGCAAGGTTGAAGAACTTAAGGAAAAAAAATATATGGCCACGAGAGGACAATCTATAACAAGTGCAGAACCTTGCTATAGCATATGATTAGGTAAGGATTTGAACCTTTAAGTCATAATGACAGGAGTATGCGGCTTGTATTTGTTATCGTATAGGAGGCATGTGTTTGTTTAAGTGAAATGCATATGTCATAGGTGTGTTGTTTCCTGCATGGATCATGGACTTTAAGTTTAGTTATGGGAATGGGTTGATATTGTATGGTTCAGTCAAAATAGAACGAACTGAGCCTCTACGATTTGTTCTAGGGAAAAATGAGTCATACATATGGTGTAATTGAAATGGAGCACAGGAAGGTACATTTTTGTGAGACATGTATGTCATGTGTGTAAGTTGACTGGTCTAGTTCATGAGTGTGAACTTTGTTGTAAAGAAAAAGCTAGAATTGTGTTCCAAATATCAAAACACGATGGAGGTCATCAGATGATAAGGATAGGAGTGGACGCTATGAACCATTGTTTTATTAGTTCAATTGGAACTAATCTATCACAATAATTTGCTAATACTTAGAGAGGCTTGCCAAAACACTTTATGAAATTTCATTCTAGAAATTGAAACAAGGACTGGGTTTTATGACCAGTACGGAGTTTGAAGAGTCAAAGTTGTGATCTTCTACCACAATTATATATCTAACGCACGAGCAAAAGATATGAGGTATAATACGAAATTTGCATTACATCTCCTAACAGATGGAATGACGGTTACGAAGGGCATCCCATTCTAAGAGATAGAGTACATTCAGTTCACGGTTTTATCCGACCTATAGAAGTTGGTTAATTGTGGAAAGCATAGTTATAGGACTTCTAAGTAGATCAAATTTCAATGAGATGTACGAGGATATGAGGTCCTTCTGTTCGTATTCATGAACTCTATAGGAAGCCTAGGTACTACTTATTGAACAATACTTATATATTGACCATGTTTCATCAAGGCAATAGGAAGGGTCTTGGTTAAACATAACTACTAACAAGCTGGTACAGTGGGGTGTTTCATTCATCGCATAACATAGGCTATATAGAGATACTGTTAATGTCACGTCCCGATTCGAGACACTATAGTTGGGGGACTTTTGGAAAGAGTATCAGTGAACCATGATGAGGACTAATAACAGGGTTGTGGGCTTACATCAAGTTTGGTTTTATAGTCCAAATATGGCGATAGACAAGGATGGGTTTAACTGGGTCTCAATGGGTTCCCTAATTGGACTTCAATCTTTGATTGCATGAACCTTATTTTAATCTATAGGGGCTGGACAAAATCTCATAGAATCAATTTAAACCATCCCTATTAGGTTAGGGTAATGTAGAATAGGTTCCAACTCAAGTGGTGGGGCTAATTTTTCGTCGGGTTTGTTGAATAGGTTCTGTAAGTCATAAAGATGTGCCTTCTGTGACTTTTATGTTTAAGTAGCACAATAGGCCTCTATTGAGTGGCACACTAGTGGCATGTGCGTAGAGGGCTTCGAGTAGATCACAACTATATATTGGGCCAAAAGATTTGAGTCAATATTGGTTATCTAATTGTAGTCGGAAAGTACATCGGTGTTATGGTAAGGGTTATCGCTGGTCCTTTTTGACCTGAAAGTCGTATCATAAAAATAGAGTACAAAAAGATGTGTTTGAGTGGGACATGATATGTCTACTTGAAGATGGACTCGTCTAGGTCTTGCATATGAATTTTGTTGGAAGGTAATAGCTATTTACACTCTGAATATCAAAGTCACGGTAAGGGACACCAAAAGATCTAAAAAAAGTGGGAGTTCACGAGTCACTAATTTATCATCCTAGTGAGAACCATTTTACCTCGATCAATCAGTGATTCCATAATTCCTAAAATTAAGAATGGCTTATAATCTATTTACTTTAGAGACTAGGATATGGTTTTTAGAATAATAAGGTTAGAAGAATTTCAAAGTCCGGATATTGTACCTCGACTCTTGATAATAAAGAATAAGTCACGGCGTAACGTGATACGGTAGATATGAGTCAAGTTCGAGGACCGTTCCTCAATAAATGAAGAACGAATGTGTATAATGATACATGATTCGATGAACCACTATTCCGTAGTATATGAGGGTTATCGATGGGGTAACGAACTCTAAGATACGTCCTCTGAAAGATCTCTACCGACTATGTCATAAACTTCTATTGGTGTTAAGCCGGTCAGACTATAGTCATAAGATACCTGATGGTGTTGCATATAGTGCTCATGCATTGTTGTTGATAACTAGTGAGTCAATAAGATAGATTGTTATTCTACAAATATTGGCCAAGCTGTGGAAGGTTTTATTCTAATGCTAAGCCATGCCTTTAATAAAATTTTATACCTAGAAGAACAACTGCTGAATCCCTAATCTTGGGATGGGTGTTTATCATAGTCATGGTAAATGCTTGTCCTTGCTTTTATCTATTCATCTCATGTCTAATCTATGGAGGCTTAGTCAAGTAAGGGTTGAGTTAATCATACATGTCGCTAGTTAAGCCAAGAATCAACATGAATAATTGGAGGCTCACAATACTTGATTCCTAGAGATTAGATAGTCTTCTACGTTTGTGTTTGGCCAAGGGTAAGGTCATAATCATTCTCAGATTCTAGTGACTAGAAGGTCATGATATTAGCTTTAGGGTCGAGGGGAGGACAAGTACTCAAGGCAAGGTTGTAGTCACATGGCTGGCCGGTTGGTAGCTACACTTGTGTATACAACTATCATGGCCATGGGGATACTCTGTATCTATCTATCAAATTCAAGTGTTCGCCTTTCCGATCAGTGAAAAACAAAAGCAATAAAGAGGTCAAGAAAGATGTCATCGAATACAATTTTGCAATTCAAAGGCGAAGTATAATTCAAGAGAAATTATCAATGCAGTCGTGGATGAGGTCCTAGATACCTCTATATCTCAATCCACGTGGGATAATCAAATGAAGAGTGAACCCAATGCACTATGGTTGATCAGACTATAACACATTGATTCTAATTAGACAATATGCTTGTGGGCATCCCCGGTATACATATGTCCTGAACAAGCTCAATAAAGGATAAGCATGCAAAACTAGGCTATAAATAGCGTCATCATTCATGGTAGTTCAATGTATATGTACGGGAGATAATGGCGAAAGCAGTTATAAATAGCTCATGTTTCATAAGGACCTAAGTCCTGTCCGGTGTTCCTGCTTATACAGTCGCCCTACTATCTCTGGTATCAGGCCTTGGTTGACCAATGGGTATGGGTTACTAAAACTCTATATTCTAGGTAAACATATCTTCCTACACTAGCATAAATTCTGTGCCACTCAGTTATACTTTATTAAGGGGTTGTAAGATTTCGGTGTGATAGGCCGTGAGGCATACTACCCAACTTATAAAAGTCAATTAATAGGATGATTAAACAGTATAACCCGTATAACTAGTATGAGTTATCTTCCTAACTTCTCTATCAAGCACGATGGGAAAATAAGTTTAAAGTGGAAAGTAATCAAGCAGAAGAAAATCAAGTTAGTCGGATGAGAGTTCGAAATTGAATCAAGGGAGGAGTTCAAACATGTGGATGAGATTCTAGACACTAATCCTATACATGCAGGCTCACATCGGTACAGTAACGTACCCGAAGTGATAAACTCGACGTATATGGGCCACCACAAAAACATGTAATGCCCAAGTCCCAAAATACTTGGGACTAAGTAGGTAAACATGTCAGATATATACATACGAAGTATACTCCAATGCATGGAACCCCGTATGTGTATATAAGCTATAAAATGCAGTAAAACCATGATAACTAAATCTCATCCACAACAATAAAGAATAATATTATAATCAACTCAAGAATTTGTCATTTATACATAGTTGGGTGGAGACAAATCTACTACCAACCAATTTAAATAAAAAAATATACAAGAAAATGATCGATAAAATGACAAGACGAACCAAAAGCAATTATACTCGAAGAAATGGAGAAGATCACGGCCTTGGCTAGAACACCAGCAAAAAGTCACAAAGCACACACCTAGAAAAATAACCAGGTCCTCAGAGGGACGTAACAAGATACATAAAGAACATGCCATATAATCTGTGATATATAATAGAGAGTAAAAGGGGATGCATGTAATAGGGTACCTACCAATTCTACAGTGAAAATGCAGTTAAGAACAAACCTTCAACGCATGGGCACTCTGGCTCAGGTGCAGGAACTCAGGTATGACCCCATCAGGATACTAGGGACCTCAAAGCATAATATTCCTCGAATGTCAGAGGCCAGCAGGAAATCAGGTATCAGGATCCAGGACCATATCTCTAGTGGAGATAACCGACAATAATAGGAAAGTGCATACGTGGCCCATACGTTAAGGAACTGTTCTCTACATCCAATGTCTAGTAGTGTCACATCCACGACTCATTGAAATCTCTAGTAACTGCCAAGTCTACTAGCATGCAATTATATTGGCAGTTAATCCTAACCGTCGCACGCCTCATACGTATCGGTGGCCGGCCGACTACGCGAGTACGTGTCCTACATGTGACTCACATCACGTGATAAAGTATGTGTCAAGGCCTCATGAGATATACCAATACCTCATCAAAAATGGGTGGTCACTAGACTAAGTCAATACAAGAAATAATTAATAGCAAGAAAACGACCGATAGAGTCGCTTGCACCCAAGTGTGACTTGGACGCATAATTTTATAAGTAAAAACAAATAAGAAATGATAAAAATAACAACTAAAAATAAGAATATGTAAATCACAGAGTAAGGTGGCAAGGTATCTTGCCTGAGGTTGTGTGCAAAGGGCGACGTCCAATAGCTCGAACCGTCAGAATAGTGAAGTAATGAAAGCCAAGTCTCGCATACGTCCTGGAAATACCTATCCAAAAGTCCAATTCTAGAACATGGGCAAAATCGTAATTTCAGGTCAAAATGATGTCTGTCGGTGGACCCATTTTGCACTAAAATGCGTGCCAGAACCTACAGTCTCTAAAGTCATCAAATTATATTTCTACGGATCCGGTTTGAGGAGAAGAATCCAACTGTATGTCTAAAGTTGGATTTCGGTGAGCCGTGCACAAAATCGTCCGTTGTAGCGGTTCGTGGGCCCGCCAAATAGGCGTTCCAGACGACCTTATCATAATCGGACAAAACTTGGCATACAGGACCAAAAAAATGATACGTTCCTGCTGGAACAAGTTTTGTTTCGATTCGACGAACGTGCTCAAAGTAATTGGAGAATTTGCAAAGGGGCCGATACGATGAATTTCGATGGATACGCATCAAATTCGTCACGCACATGCAACCAATTTGAATTCCGTCAAAGCCCACACGTCCGCGAAGTTGATACACACCTTCGATGCTTTCAGTTCACGACCACGCTGCCCGGTTTGGCGGGACGCATGTCGTATCGAGAAGATTTTCTAAATTTTAGAGTTTTTAAAAAAGGTTTTTCTTGATTTTAAATCTGATTTATCCTACTGTCTAAATTACTATAAATAAAACTAATAGAGTTTTCATCTTGGTTAGGTTGACTATAATCCTATTTAAAAGGATTTTGAAAACAGTCGATGGTTGGGCTAAAAATTACCTTTCAAATAGGAGTGGGGACTGGTTTGATTTTGTCCTGGTTTCGCAGTTTTTCGACGACTTAGCGTCGAGCTATTGGGCAACGTAGTTCGTATTAATTAAAACTAATTGACTGGTGTTGAAGAGGTTCAGGTTGACTACATACCAGAAGTGTCAGATCGTGAAATGATCGTGCGAGGAGGCAAAAGCGTTGTTGTGAAGTTGCACCCGCAACTGCTGCTGCCCAGTTCCTGTCCGTACTGTGCGCGCGCGGCCTTGCTATCCCCGGCCGACGGTCGGTCTGGGGGGGCGATGTGCACGGAGGGCGCCTGGGTCTGTCGGTCAGACGGTGCGACTAGGGATTGAGGTTAGGGTTTTAATTGCTCGGCATGTTATATTTATACATGCGCTGCTTCTCGGGTTGGAACCCAGGGGTGGGCTTAGGGAGAATAGGGATTGGCTAACTCGTGAGGTGATCCATGTCGCAAAAAATTGGAGGTTTTCTTTTTTTTTTTTCTTTTTTTCCTTTAAAAACTATATAAATGATATTTTCCTTCTTCCTTTTATTTTTAGAAATATAAAAATATCAAAAAAAAAATCTATTAGTAATTTACATAAATGCCTAATAATCAATAAATATCTTCTACCTTATTCACCAATATATTAAGCACATATATTTTTATATTATTAATATTATCAACTCTATATTAGTACATTTTACATACTGAAATATTTTTGTTAATAATAAGAAACTTCTAACCTGAAAATATTCTACACATTTTGCAATATATATATCTTGCATTTACAAAGTATTTAGTATATTATACGTAAAATATTTATTTTCCTAAGATAAAAAAGCAATCGCATAGTAATTCTTTAATATACATAATTATTATCTAAAAACTACCATAAAATTTTAATTATATAATAAATAACAGACAATAAATTTATAGGGAAATTTAGGGGGTTTTACAAGGATGAACCTTGGGCTCAACACCTCGGATCCCATTGGGAATGGTACTTCGAACAGCACGAACCTCCCACTGAAGATGAGGTCATCCAAGTCGAGCTGGAAGATGAGGCTTCCCCTAAGCCCATCTTTATCAGCAAAAGCTTGACTGGAGAAGACAAAGAATCTCTGATATAACTTATCCGACAGTACATCGATGTCTTTGCTTGGAGCTATGAAGACATGCCGGGTTTAGACCCGTAAGTCGCCATGCACCGTCTCAACATCTTACCCGATGCTAAGCCTGTAAAACAGTAACAACATCGTTTTCGCCTTAACATCATGGATGCTATCGAGAAAAGTTGAAAAACTCATAGAGAGTGGCTTTATTCGCGCGGGGCAGCATCCGGATTGGGTGGCCAACATTGTCCCAGTCACAAAGAAGAACGTGAAGATTCGGGTCTGCATAGACTTCAGGGATCTCAACTCGGCCTGTCCAAAAGACGAGTTCTTCCTCCCATTTACCGACGTGATGATTGACAACACTTGTGGCTTCGAGCGTATGTCCTTCAAGGATGGTTTTTCAGGCTACAACCAGATCAAGATATTCCCTGAAGACGAAAAGCATACTTCATTCCGGACTCCAAAACAGATATACTGTTACACAGTAATGCCCTTCGGGTTAAAGAATACGAGAGCAACATACCAGCGAGCTATGAGCACCATATTTCGCAAACACCTCCGAAAAACTGTAGAATGTTATTTTGATGACATTGCCGTTAAAATCAAAAAGAAATCCAGCCATTTGAACGACTAGAGGATGGTGTTCGACTTGATACGGACACATCGACTAAAGATGAACCCAACCATGTCTTTCTTGGGAGTCTCTAGTAGAATGTTCTTGGGCTTCATTGTCACAGCCAAGGACATTCATATTGACCCTGATAAGACTATGGCCATCTTGGACATGGCTCTTCCGAAGAATCTCCGTGAGCTTCGAGGCCTACAAGGACGCTTGGCATATATCAGAAGATTCATAGAAAATCTCTCTGGTCGATGTCAACCCTTCACCAAGCTTATGAAGAAGGGGGTTTCTTATGTCTGGACCGAAGAATGCCAGTGCGCATTCGACGACATCAAAAAGTATCTCACTAGTCCTCCAGTAGTGGTAGCACCTATCGTAGGGAGGCCCTTCCTGCTATATGTCTGAGCTATGGACCATTCTCTCAGTGCTTTGCTAGCACAGAGAAGCAACGAAGGTCACGAGCAGGCAATCTACTATCTCAGTAGGACCATGATTGTGGCCGAGCATCGGTATAATCCTATGGAGAAGGAGTGTCTTGCTCTGCTCCTTGCCATCCAGAAGATGCCCCATTATATAGCCGAACAGACAATCTACGTCATCTCCAGGGTCAACCCCCTCAGAGTCCTCATGATTAAGCCGGGGCTTTTAAACTTGCGATTAGCCACATGGGCGATACTCTTGACTTCTTATGACATAGTATTCGTCCTGTAAAAGGCAGTCAAGGGCCAAGCATTGGCCGACTTCTTGGGGTCACACCTTGTGCCAGAGACATCAAAGCTCTATGACGACATTTTCGATGAAGTCCTAGAGTCCAATTTTATCTCAGATAACTCTGTTTGGCACATGTTCTTTAACGGCGCTTCAAGAACAGGACCGAAAGACGAGATCATCGTAGGGGGGTCGAAGTCGTTCTCATCACTCCCAACAGCCTAGTCATCTACCGTGCATATTCTTTCATAGATTCATGTACCAATAATGTTGCTGAGTATAATGCTCTTATCATCGGGCTCCAGCTCGCTAAACATTTGGGGGTTGACTGTATCGAGGCCTATGGTGACTCAAAACTGATTATCAACCAGGTTCGAGGATAATAACACTACCAAAATAAGTCAAATCAGCAACGAAATTAGCGACTCTCAAGGAAGATCCGCCAATATTTTGCATATTAGCGACATCTTTAAAAGACGTCGCAATACGAAACTATTTGAGACAACAAGCGACGTCTACCGACCAGCTTTAATTTCATAAAAGATAACGTCGTAGAATAGTTGATAAATGTCGCTATATTTTTTACAATAGCGATGTTTAGTGACTCCAACATAAATATGTCGATATATTAAACAAATACTTAGTCCCAAAATATTTAGGACTAAGAACATAAACATGCCAGCTATACACATACAAAGTATACTCCAATATGGAACCGGCGTATGTATACATAAGCTGTAAAATGCAGTAAACTATGATACTAAATATCATCCACAAAATAAAAGATATTAATATAATTCAACTATCAATTTTTTCATTTATACATGTAGTTGGACGGAGACAAATCCAATACCAACCATTTTAAATGAGAGAAAATATACAAGAAAATAATGGATGAAATAGTAGGATGAACCAAAAGCAATCATCTTCAAAGAAATGGAGAAGATCATGGCATTGGCTAGGATACCTGCGAAAAGCCACAAAGCACACACCTGGAGAAATCACCAGGTCCTTAGAGGGACGTAACAAGATATAGGAAGAACATGCCACATAAATACTGAATATAAAATATGTCACAAATAAGAGTAAGTGACAAGACATCAGTAGGGTAACCTAATCGTACTAAAGTGAACATGCAGTTGATAAACAATCCTATCGACGCATGTGCCCTGGCTGTCAATGGGATTGGCATAGTCCAGCGATTGGGCACCAGGGGCCTACATCTTAACGTCCGAAAATCGTCATAGGGTCATGTTCAAGGGGTACGTCCATAACGCTCTGCGAACGTCAGAGGGCACCTGGAGCCTGCGTCTCTGGAGGAGCGCACAGGTAATCAGGGAAGTACAAAGAAGCCCATACATCAGGTATTGTTCTTCCCACCCAATACTCTTATTTAAGTCGCATCCACGACCATATACCTCAACTAACAGCTAAATCCCCTATCATGCCTCTATTAGCAGTTAGCCCTAACGCTTGCACATGGGTGATCAGCCAACATGTAAGTACCTCTACATGCTACTTGTCTCACACACATCTCGTGGTACAACTGTGTCAAGGTTTATGCAATACACTACAGATGGTAGTCCACTCTAGTTCCATATGGAATTGAACGATAATAATAATGTAAAGCTAATATTATTGAGCCGGTAGTAAATCAGGAACTGTAATAATGGTACAACTAGAAGAACTGGAAGTAAATGAACAGTGATATGCAATAACTAAAGAATAGTGAAGCGATGAAAGCCAAATCCCGTATACGTTCCCGGATGCTGAAACAAACACAATAAACGTGTTTGGAACAAAAGATATGTCCAGAAAATGCCTGTCCAAAAGTCTAATTCTGGAACAGGGGCAAAATCGTAATTTCGGGTCAAAACGATGTCTGTCGTTGGACCCGTTTTGCACCGAAATACATGCCAGAACCTACGGTCTCTAAAGTCGTCAAACTACATGTCTACGGGTCCAATTTGAGAAGACGAATCCAACCATATATAAAGTTGGATTCCGGTGGGCCGTGCATAATTTCGCTCGTTGGAGCGGGTCACGGGCCTGCCAAATAGGCGTTTCGGTCGACCTTCTCAGAATCGGACTAAACTTGGTACACAAGACCAGAATTTTGATACAGTCCTGCTGGCACAAGTTTCGTCTCGATACGACAAACATACACAAAGTTGTGGCCATGTTTGCAAAAGGTCGATACGGGGGTATCTTGACGGATACACACTGATTTCGTCACGCAAACATAATGAAATCGAGTTCCGTCAGTTCCCACACGTGGAAACATCCATACGCATCTTTTGATGCATATGGTTTGTGACTACGTCGCTCAGTTTGTCGGGGCGCACGCCGTATCAGGGGAAAATTTCTAAAATTGTATTGTTTTGAAAGCAGTTTTTGTCAATTTTTAGGAAAATAAAATTTTAAAATAATATAATAATTATTTGTAAAAATAATACCCCTTATGTGTATATCACGTGGAAATTTTTTATTATTGCTAATAGTAAATAAACCATAACTAATACTAATCTAGTTAATTAATAAAATTTAATGCAAAATAAAATAAAAGAAACTAGTAAAAAATTTCTTAATCATTTCCAAAAAAAACTAATACAATTTTATCTGAGCTATTAAGTATAGAAACTTGTACAATTTATCTATGTATGGAGGTTAAGTAGCATTGACGTGCTACCAAATTATATACAAGAATCAAAAATTTAAAATCCAAAAATTGTAATAAAAATACTATATAAAATATGTTAAGTAAACTAAAAGTATCCTAAAATTTAGGGGGATTTACATCCTACCAAACTTATAAAATTTTGTCCTTGAAATTAAAAATAATCTAAGAATAATAAGATTTTAGTACGAAGGAGAGTACGTATGTCAAACTGCATCCGGCTTTTCAAAAACATAGAGGGAATAAAATCCAAATTGAAGTTGTATTCCACAAAATGGGGTATTCTTGGTTCAAGGCCCTACCCAACTTATAGAAGTTGGCCACCCGTGAATTTGTCATTGTCACGACCCGCACCCACTGTGAGGGTACGAGAACGTAACTACGCCCAGCCTACGCCATAGTGTCGGTGGTAGAACGCTGTCCTAGGTCAACAATCAACTAGCAATATATCTCTAAACAGTTTATATACTCCCCGAATGGGGGTGACATAGCAGTAAAACTCAATCACAACTAAGAAAGAGATAGCACGATATGAAATAGAACTCAAGGAAATAAATAAATAAATAAAATAGTCTAAGATAATCCCAGCAATATCCAGAAGTACATGGTCTCAGATACAGAATGAAAGAATATATACAACTCTGAACTCCAAATATAGTCTAGCTAAAACATGTCTTAAGACTGCATAAAGTAAGATAAGCCTAACTAATCTAGTCTAGGCAATCGGGGTGATATCTCAGCTAGAGCTGGGTCCTACTGAGGGTCCAGTTCGCAGGTGGCATCTAAGGCTGCCCCGTAGTAAGTGTCCAGGCAAGCCTCCTCCTCGTCCTCTGTAATATTTTTAATAGGTCCAGTCAGGACAGGAGCGAGTACAGTACATCTTAACAGTTCATAGCAGGTTAGAAGATATAATCATGCAGTAAAGTAAGATACAAGTACTGAAAGAAGTGCAGTATGTAAACAGAGAGAGAAAGCTGTAATAGAAATATCTACTATAAATAGAGAACTATCATGTGACTAGTGAGTCAGAGTACAACATGGACATGTAAATGGCATAGGAGATTTTGATGCTACATTATGGAAGAGATTCTGATACTACACTACTTGGATAGTATTCACATGTCTACTTATACTCTCCCGTACCCCCAATCAGTACACAAGGATCCAACTAAGTTATGTTATGATTCCACGCAAAGCCCCCGAAGGGTGGTACATAGAAGTCCCAAAAATGGAGATTCTAGGAGATTCTAGGATACCCAGTGAATGGGATAAGAGATTCTAGGAGACTCTATGATCATAAGAGTATATGTCACAAGTGATCGAAGAACCTGTGAAGCATAGTGATATGACATATAAGTGAAACTCACAGAACATGTAGTACCCGATGCTCCCTAAGGATAACATCTCAAGAAGGGATCCGTATAGTACCAATCCGTGTGACCAACGTGATAGTACAAGTAAAGTAATCTACTACAGGAAATAGTTCTAAGCAGGATATAAAATGATCAGAGAATGTACTCGCCTGTATCTGAGTGTCCAATATGAAACGTACTGTCCGAGGAGTGGTGTCTGGCTCCTAATCAGAACAGTACAAGTCACGACAAGTCCAAAATAGTAAAATGAAGTCCTACTATGCATTCTTCATGATTCTAGGTCAATCTAGGCCAAAGTCAACTCTTGGTCAACCCTGGTCAACCCTAGAAGTCAAACTAGGTCAACCAAGTCTAAACTAGGCTATACTAAGTCTAATAATGTAGTACCAGCCCTATCTAGTCTCACCAAGCTATACCAAACTACCTAGGCCTATTCTCAACACAAGTATACACAATACCTATATATAGTAAATACCCAAGTTGTATACATATGGCATATACATGAACTTGCATAACCCATACAACCCCATAAGTGTACTATTATATGGCATCCCCCCATACACCATATATATCTATATATATAAAACCACACTCATATATAGGAACATATATGTCACAATGCACATATTAACTTACATATATAAAATACAATTGCATTATATATATATATATATAGACATATATTAGACTGTACATTAGGCAGGAATATAGGGAAGGTATGAATAAATGTATGTGTGATAGGGCAATACAAGAGAGGGTTGTGTGAGTGACTGCTGTGGTTGGGTGTGTAATATAAAAACAGTGTACAGGAAATAACAGTAAAGAAAGAGAGGAACATGTGTGTGTACAGTGATTACATATATATGCAGGAACATGAAAACAGTGGAAGGGAGGGAAAAGTGTGTGTGTTCTATACATTGAGGCAAAGTGTGTGATGAACAGGTAAACAAGGTGCAGGAAATAAACAGTGGAGAGAGGGTGTGTCCAAGGCTGTGTGTAGTGAACAAACAGGAAAGGAAATCAGTTGAACTGGATTGTCAAGTCCAGTTTTCAGGTATTGAACTCAATCCACAGTTTAATCAATTAGGAAACTGAAAACAACATTTCTAATCCAAGTTAATACCATATAGGTGAACAAGGGAAATGAAACAGTGAAGTAACAGTCCAAAAGAAGACTGTAACTCAGGTAATGGATACCCCATTCTCAGGTTTTAGTCTTAAATACAAATTCAGGTTTAAGGGATATCAACAACAGTAATATATTGAAATTAAACTCAAAATAGCAGTCCAAAAACCCATCAATCTCAGTTTTTGAAGAATACTCAATAGTGTAAAATAGTCCAACGAATTCCCAGGTTTCCTATTACATTAGAAGTCATCCATTGCCTCAGAAAACTCAAGAAAACAGTTTTGAGAATTTAAACTAGCATACATTCACAGGTTCTAGTATTGAATGAAAAGTAGTCCCTACTAATCTCAGATTTCATCTTAACAATTTAGGAAAACATTAGAATCCATGTTGACAGTTCATTAAGGACGGGTAATGACAGTTAACAAATTGAAGGAAATCTGTAACATCAGTTATCACCCCTTAGCCAATATCTTATTTTCACAACCAAAAGCCCATATTCAAATGTAAAGCTTAGCTAACATGCATATTGATATGTGGGGATCATAATTAATTAAAAACATAGCAGAACAGGGGATTAAAATAGGTTGGAAACAATAGGGATTTCACTGTGTCAGTTCAAGTATCAGAGAACAGTTCAAACTCCCATTTCAATCCATATTCTACATAAACTACTAACTAAACATGTAAACCAATTCTACATACATTATATAACATGTTAGGATATTAATAATTAATTTATAACATAATTAGAACCATTAGAAATCGAATTAAAACAAAAACAAGACCCAGTGCACTGAACCACACAGTGCACGACACGTGCACCACGATTTCCTACCTAGACACGACACGGGGACACGTGGGGCTTGACACACGGGGTGTCAGTCATGGCCCTATGCCACGTGTCAAGTCTCGTATCCATACAATTCGTGTCGTGTCCGCTACAGGCCCCGATAGGCAGGGGAGCACTGTAGCTGTGCGCGCGGTCGTGTGCACGCGCGTGTCCAAGCCGTGAATCCGACACGAAACAACACCAAAAATACCACAGAAGATCAGGAACCAATAATCCATGAAAAACTATACTTCCTATTTAAAAACATCAAACAAACAAGATCGAAATGTCCTTTGAGGCATTTCGACAAACAGTCATGCTCATGGACTGATACGTGTCCAGAACGGACACGAAACCCATGACACCCGATACGAATCCTATCCAGACTCTTAGGGGACCCTTAGGGCTTCCTATTGATGAAGACAAAATGAAAATCCATGGAGAAATGGGAAAGTTACCTATTAATGAACAATGGGTAAAAAATCTCCAAATAGAATGATTCTTCAAGCCACCAAAATCTCACAAATTGTTTCTTTCCTACAAACAATCAATACCCACAGCAAGAACAATGATATTAGGATCTAATGCAACTAGTTTGGGGGAAAAGGACCTAAAATGGATTTATAATGAATTTCTAAAGATAGGAACTCACCTCTTTCTTCTTGAAATAATTTTTCCTAGGGAAGGAGGCTAGCCCTAGATTTTAGGAGGGGTTTTATAGTGGAGGAATCCCTAGGTTAACCCATAGTGGCTGGCAATGATGGGCTAGGTTAGGGTTTTAACTAGGTTAGCTAGTCCTATTAGGTTAAGTCACAAAATGACTTGTGAAATCACAAGCCATTTCTCAAACCATCTAATTCCTAATTCCTTAAGTCAATTTCTAATGAATCAAAACTCACTAACTTAAGTCATGCTAGGTTAGACTAGAGTCACTTGACCTAACCAAGTTCAACTAACTAGGGTTAGCCCCTAGATTGGGCTACAAGGGTCAACACTAGTCAAAAATCAAACCAGTCCAAACAATTCCAAAATAATTCCTAAAAATTCCCATAAATTCTAATTAATTCTAATAAATTTAAAATACCCCAAAAATGATAAATTTACCCTCAAACTAGAAATGTGGTAGTGATAGTCATCACAAAACTTCTTGAGAAAGAAGGTTTCTAAGGAGAGGCACGAGAATATTGGACACCTTTGACCACAGTCTCGGGTTTCAAGTGAGACTAGTTATTGCCACCGAGTTCTTAGCCAATAACTTCTATAGGGGACTATTGCAAATTAACGTCATTCCTACACGGGTCATGTTCCAACAAGATGGTAGGCATCTCTCAATCGAAGGTAACTAAAGCATGTCGGTTCAAGGTATTCACCCTTCGCCTAATGCGGGTAACTAAAGATGAGGTTTAAAGAACCTTTTTAAGAAAGAAGAAGTCACAGACGAAGAGGTGAGAGTCTAAAACAAGCGCCGAAACCTTGCGATCTCATTAGATAGTCATGTGTTATTAGGCAGGCATTACGGAGTCTTTAAGTCATAAAGACTATGGTGTGTAGGGCCGAAGCTTGGTGTTGTAGGAAGCATGTGCTTCTCTAAGTAGAATGCATATGTCATAGGTGTCATGTTTCTTGCATGGATCATGTGTATACAATGTAGTTAGAGAATGGGTCGATATTTGCATGGTTAAATCCAAATGGAAAGTAATAGACCTCTATAGTTTGTTTTATGGAGAAATACATACCTATGGCATAATTGAAATGGAGCACAAGAAGGTATGTCTGTGTGGGACATGCATGTCATGTGTGTAGCTTGACCGGTCTAGTTCACGAGGGAAAAATCGTTAGAAGAAAGTTTGTGTTGTGCTTTAATTATCAAAGTCGCGAGTGAGGGTATCTGATGATACGGATAGGCGTGGACGCTACGAACCATTGGTTAATTATCCCAAGTGGAATCACTCTATCCCAATCATCTGCACATTCTTAGAGGGCTTGCCTACATACTTCGACACGATTTTATGATAGATGGAATTGAAAAAATCAAAGATGCGATCTCTTACTGCAGTTTTCTAAACATAAACAGAGGGATTTAAGATGCGATATGAAGGCCATATCGTAACTTCCAAAAATAGAAGAGTGGTTACGATGGCATTCAATTTTGGCATCTCATTCTAAAAGACAGAACACACTAGGTCCAAGGTTCTGTCCTACTCATAGGAATTGGTCAATCGTAAAAGGACCAATAGTAGCGCCTCCAAGAAGATCATATTTCAAGGAGATGTATGACGGTACGAGGTATTCTGATCATAGTCATATGCTAAAAGGGAGCCTAGGTATTACTTATTTAACATTGCTCATATATTGACCATGTTTCATTAAGGCAATAGGAGAGGTCTTAGTCAAGTATAACCAAAACAAGTTGGTACCGCATGATTCCATCATCTCATAATATAGGCTACAAGAGATATGGTTACAAAATTTCTGGAAGGTGAATTAGTGGACCAAGCGGGGGGGACTACATAATAGGTATGAGTTCATCAAGTTTGGTTTTATATCCCAATATGGCGATATTTATTGATGGGTTTAACTGGTTATTAATGGATTCCCTAATTGGGCATCGATCTTTGATTGAATGAATCATAGGTTCTAATCTATATTGACTGGGTGAGATGCTATAAAATCAATCTAAGGCATTCCTAGTAGGTCAGGGTAATCTTATATAGGTTCCAAGTCAAGTGGTTGGGCAAATTTTCCTGCCGGGGTGGTTAGCCAGGTTCCTAAAGCCCGAGATGTGCCTTTTGTGACTTTTATGTTTTAAGTAGCACAAGAAGACTCAATTGAGTGGCACACTAGTGGCATATGCGTAGTGAGCTTCGAGTAGATCACAACCATATATTGGGTCAAAAGAATTGAGTCGAGGTTGGATCTCTAATTGAAGTCAGAAGAGACAATGGTATTATGGTAGGGGTTATAACTAGCCTTTTTGACTCGAAAGTCGCATCTAGAAATAGAGTACAAGGAGACGTGTTTTAGTGGGACATGATACGTCTACATGAAGGTGGAGTCTTCTATGTTTTGTTTGTGAAATTTGTTAGATTGAAATAGCTGGTCTCGGGCTCCGAGTATTGATGTCACGGTAGGGGACATCGAATAATCTAATTTGAAAGTGGGAGTTCATGAGGCACTAATTATCACCCTAATAGGAACCAATTTATCCCAATCACTCGGTGTTACTAGTTAGTCCTAAAATGTAGAGGGCCTTACCATCTATATTCTTCTAATATTTCTTTCTAGGAGCTTTAACTATGACACAGTTCTATGGTTAATGAAGTTAGGAAACATTCAAGTTGTGATATCGTACCTCAATTTTGATTATGGAAGGATACTATACGACATAATAGAAAATGTGATACAGTAGATATGAATCAAGTTTGAGGATCGTGCCCCAATTTATAATAAAGGGAAATGATTGCGTACAACAACACACGAGTCGATAAAATAGAATGAACCACTTATCCATAGTATACGAGAGTTATTGATAGAGGTAACAAAGTCTACGACACGTCATATGAAATTTCTATTTGTGTTAAGCCGGTCAGACTACCGTTATAAGGTTTCTAATGGTGTTGCACGTAGTGCTCATGCAATGTTGTTGATAACTAGTGAGTCAATATAATGGAGCGTTATGCTACAGATATTGGCCAAGCTAGTGAAGGTGTTGTTCTAAAGCTAAGTCATGTCTTTAATAATAAAATTTTATACCCAGAATAGCACCTGCTGAATCCCTAATCTTGGGATGGGTATTTATCATAGTCATGGTAAATGCTTGTCCTTGCTTTTATCTGTTCATCTCATATATAATCTATAGACTTGGTTGAGTAAGGGTTGGGTCAAGGCATAAAGGTTGCTAGTTAAAGCAAGGATCAAGAAAATAATTAGAGACTACTATAATTGGTTCCATGAGAAAATATAGTTGCCTTGGTTGGTGTTTCGACTAAGGGTACGATTTTAATCATTATCAAATTCAAATGGCTAGAAGGTCACGATAGTAGTATTAGAGTCGAAGGGAGAACGAGTGAATTAAGACAAGGTTGTAGTCACGTGACTGGCCGATGGTAGCTACACTTGTGTATACAACTATCATGGCCATGGGGGATACACTATTTCTATTTACCAAATACGAGCGTTCGTCTTTCCAAATCAGTGAAAGACAAAAGCAATAAAAGTTCAAGAAAGTTGTCATCGATTACAATTACGTGATTCAAAGGCGAATGTATAATTCAAGAGGAATTGTCAATACAGTCGGGGATGAGATCCTAGATACCACGATATCTCAATCCACGTGGGGTAATCATATGAAGGACAAACCAAGTACACCACGGTTGATCAGACCATATATTGATTTTGATTAGACAATCTTCCAGTGGGTGTCCCCAGTTTACATATCTCCTGAACAAACTTGATAAGGAATAGGCTTGCAAAACTAAGCTACAAATAGCGATATTATTCGTGGTAGTGCAAGGTATAAGTATGGGAGTAATGAATAAAGCAGTTATAAATAGTTTAAGTTTTATAAGGATCTAAGTCATGTCCGGTGTTCCTGCTTATACAGTCGTCCTACTATCTCTTATATCATGTCATGGTTGACCAATGGAGTATGGGCTACTAAAACTCTATATTCTAGGTTAACGTATCTTCCTGCACTAGCATATATTCAGTTGCCAACCTGTTACACTTCATTACTAGTTTACAAGGATATGGGTGGTGCGCTGTGAGGCACACTACCCAACTAAAAAGTCAACTAATAGAGTAACTAAGAAATATAACACGTTTACTTGTGTGAATTATCTTCCTAACCTCCCTATCAAGCATGAGGGAAAAAGATAAGATTTACAGTAAAAAGGAATCAAGCAGAAGGAAATCAAGGTAGTCGAACGAGAGTTCGAAATTGGAATCAATGAAGGAGGTCAAGCATATGGATGAGGCTCTAAACTCTTAATCTTATATGCAAGCCCGTTCGGTTTAGTGATGTAACCGAAACGACAAACTCGACCTGTATGGGCTACCACAAAAATATGTAATGCCCCAGTCCTAAAATAGTTAGGACTAAGAACATAAATATGCCAGCTATACACATACGAAGAATACACCAATATATGGAACCGTCGTATGTATACATAAGTTGTAAAATGCAGTAAACCATGATACTAAATCTCATCCACAAAATAAAAGAATATTAATATAAATCAACTATCAATTTTGTCATTTATACATGTAGTTGGGCGGAGACAAATCCACTACCAACCATTTTAAATGAGAGAAATATGCACGAAAATGATGGATAAAATAGCAGGACAAACCAAGAGCAATCATCTTCGAAGGAATGGAGAAGATCACGGCCTTGGCTAGGATACCTGCAAAAAGCCACAAAGTACACACCTAGAGATCACCAGGTCCTCAGCGGGATATAACAAGATACAGGAAGAACATGCCATATAAATACTAAATATAAAATATGCCATAAATAAAGTAAGTGATAAGACATCAATAAGGTAACCTAACCGTACTAAAGTGAACATGCAGTTAAAAAATAATTCTTTCGACGCATGAGCCCTGGCTGTCAATGGGATTAGTATAGTCCCCCTATAGGGCACCAGGGGCCTATGTTTGTAACGTCCGAAGATCGTCATAGGGCATCATGTGTAAGTGGTACGTCCATAACGCTCTGGGAAACGTCAGAGGGCACCTGGAGCCTGCATCTCCGGAGAAGCACACAGGTAATCAGAGAACTGCAAAGAAGCCCATACGTCAGGTATTGTTCTTCCCACCCAATGCTCTTATTTAAGTCGCATCCACGACCATATACCTCTACTAACTGCTAAATCCCCTACCATGCCTCTATTAGCAGTTAGCCCTAACGCATGCGCACGGGTGATCAGCCAACACGTAAGTACCTCTACATGCTACTCATCTCACACATATCTCATGGTACAACTGTGTCAAGGTTTATGCAATACACTATATATGGTAGTCCACTCTAGGTCCATATGGAATCGAACGTTAATAATAAAGTAAAGCTAATATCACTGAGCAGGTAGTAAATCAGGAACTGTAATATTGGTACAGCTAGAAGAACTGGAAGTAAATGAACAGTGATATACAATAACAAAAGAAATGCAGACTGCATATAAAGTATAATGGCAAGGCATATTTCCTGAGGTGGTGTGCAAAAGAGCGACGTCCAATAGCTCGAACCGTCAGAATAGTGAAGCGATAAAAGCCAAATCCCGCATACATCCTTGAATGCTGAAATAAATACCATGAACGGCCTTGGAACAAAAATATGTCTAGAAAATACCTGTCCAAAAGTCTAATTCTGGAACAGGGGCAAAATCGTAATTTCGGGTCAAATGATGTCTACCGTTGGACCCGTTTTGTACCGAAATACGTGCCAGAACCTATAGTCTCTAAAGTCGTCAAACTACATGTCTACGGGTCTGGTTTGAAGTGATAAATCCAACCGTATGTCCAAAGTTGGATTCCGGTGGGTCATGCACAATTTTGCCCGTTGGAGTGGGTCGTGGGCCCGCCAAATAAGCATTCCGGTGGACCTTCTCAGAATTTGACCAAACTTGGCAGACAGGACCAAAATTTCGATACGGTCCTGCTGGTGCAAATTTTGTTCTGATATGACGAACGTACACGAAGTTATGGCCAAGTTTGCAAAAGGTTGATACGGGGTATCTTGACGAATACGTACTGATTTCGTCGCGCACACGCAAAGAAATCGAGTTTCGTCAGTTCCCACACGTCGGCAACATCCATACGCTTCTTTTGATTCGTATGGTTTGTGACCATGTCGTTCGGTTTGTCAGGGTGTAAGCCGTATCGCGGAAAATTTTCTAAAATTGTATTGTTTTGAAAATAGTTTTTGTTAATTTTTGGGAATCAGTTTTCTTCACTCATAGTCAATGAAATTTGAATCTACGAGAAGGGTTATAAAGTCCTGTAGGTTGTCTATCATTGTTTCAAATAAATTTTAGAAAATTCCTAATGTCCCAATCTACATATGTCCTCCAAAACATCATAAAGAACTGTTATAAACAGAGGGTGTACGTACTATTTTTTATTAATTTTTGTGCCAATTTTTCTACCATTTGATATAGTTCAGAATTTAACTAATCAGGTATAGAAGGTGGTTATGTCACCTATACGTATGATTTTATGTCTCGAAAAATAATTAAGAGATGAGGAAGAAAATTACCGTAGAAGATGTATACTCGGGATCGGGTTGCTGTTGTGACTCCTGTGGTCTGTTGCGAAATTCGTGTGTATGGCCTGCCGTCCGGCGATCCTCCTGCCGTGTGTGGCGGTCGAGGCTTCGGTAGGGTCGCCTGGGAGTAGAGGTGGCGTGTCTAGGCTTTAGGGCTAGGGTTTAAGTGAGCTCTCTCTCTCGAGTTATATATTAAAGGGGGAAAACGGTGATCATGTTTGCCTTGGGTTCGAAGGCTCGAATTGGTGAGTGCTCAGTTTCGAGTTTGCACATGGACTTGGTTTTAAAAGGGGGAGATTGAATCTAGTTTGGTTCATTCAAAGATTTGAAAAAAACAAAGAAATGTAAGGATGAAGCTGAACCTAGTATCCCTGGGTCGGTTTTCCTTTAGAAGTGTTTCTCGCGAGATATTAATATCTCGCGAGATGTTGAATGATATATTTTATTTTTTTACTCCTCTATATCTATGTAGATATACATATTTATATTTCCAATACATGCTCAAGAAAATAATGTCTAAAAATTAACTTCAACCAAAATAAAATTTCAAAATAATATAATAATTATTTGTAAAAATAATACCCCTTATGTTTATATCACGTGGAAAGTTTTTTTATTGCTAATAGTAAATAAACCTTAACTAATACTAATCTAGTTAATTAATAAAATATACTGCAAAATAAAATGAAAGAAACGAGTAAAAATTTCTTAATCATTTCCAAAAAAACTAATACAATATTTATCTGAACTATTAAGTATAAAACTTGTACAATTTATCTATGTATGGAGGTTATGTAGCATTGGCTTGCTACCAAAATATATACAATCAAAAATTTAAAATCCAAAATAATAATAATAAACTATATAAAATATGTTAAGTAAACTAAAAGTATCCTAAAATTTAGGGGGGTTTACAGTATTCCCCCTACAGAAAATATTCATATCTATACTACCTCTGAATTGTTGTTCTATACCTTAACGAAGTTCACATCTACCATGTCCATATTACCTCTGAGTAGTTGTTTCTTCCATGATAACCTTGTGTTATCATAGCTATCTAGAAAACATTTCACGTCCACACTACCACTGAATCGTTATTCTACACCCCGTTCAAGATTGTGCCTACCAAGTTCATACTACCTCTGAGTAGACATCTCTTCCTTGACAATACTCCATGATTATCATAATTATCTATAGAACCTTTCACGTCCATACTACCTCTGAATCATTCTATACACCCGTAGAGTCTATCCTTGCCATGTTCATATTACCTCTGAGTAAGGAAGATCCTACCGCCAAAAATTTTGTGTTTACCATGTCTATATTACCTCTGTGTAAGACACCCTATCCCCAGCAGAGTTATCTCTATCCCCTCATGTCGTACTACCTCTGAGGGAATTCTCACTCTTGTACGAGAAAGTATACAACAAAAACACAAACGGAGAAATAAAGCCAAAATTTTATTTATAAAATGGAAAGGTTTTTTTTTCTTCTGCTACAAAAGAGTCTCTCGAAAATCGAGAGATAAAAACAAGATGATGTCAGCATTGAGAAAACCGATGCAGGAGTTCTTCCAGTCGGCCTCAGACGAGCAACTTGGGGCCCAACCAGTGCTTTGGCTCGACACTCTGCCTCCTGGCGTCGAGCGGCTTCATCCTCGAGAAGAGACAGGTTTTCACACAAGGTCCAGCTCCGCCTGACGAACGTTAATACTTTTCCTCTCCCGAGCCAGGGTCTCAAAACGTTGGCGAAGGACCTCTTGATAATCCTTTGACTTCTCCAACTCACTCTTGGCAAGAGCCAAAGTCTTGTCTAACTTCCGGATCTGCACCCGGAGGGCCTCACACTGTTCTTCCGAGGTCGTATGACGGTAGTCCTGAGCCTCTTTGGTGTCGGTCACGACCTAAATTTCAGCCTCAACCTCAGCAAGTCTGACAATCAGGGCCTGGCATTTCTGCGTGTGGAAAAATTCAGATGCCATTTTATCTAGGTCTATAGCAGCTCAAAAGACCGCACTCAAGATTGTGAAGCTCTGAGGCAATAGCTTCCAATTCTGCAAGCAGATCCTCTATCGCGTCCGCCTTCGCCTCACACTCTGGATAGTCGCACATGGCCACTAATTAGGCTCCTACTATAGACCGTACCCGTCTAAGTGATTAGCTGTCCCGCAAGACGCCCTCTATGTCACGTATCAAAGTATGACGAATTGTGCCCAAAATAAGGTTGGTATAGTACGCATTGTCATCCAAACTCACCGGGGTCACCAGAGATGCCGAAATAGGAGGTCTCGGGGCAGCAGCGATAGCCAACACGCGTCTAGGTATTACAGTCGGAGCGGGTGGAGTCGTGACTAGAGCAGAGACCATCGGCGGTGTAGGGACGGTACGACCCAACACTGTCTGATGTATAACCGGCTCTTCAGTAGGCTCCCTCGCTGGTTCCTCAACCATCTTTGTCATCGAAGCTGTGTGAACAAGAGCATGAGCAACATCAGTGACCGTCTTCTCAACGGTCGGTGTGACCAACTCCTCAGCAGTTTTTTTCGACCGATGCTTCAACAACCAGCTCGTCAGCAATCTTCTCGGCCAATTTGTCTATAGTCTCCTTAGCCGGACTCCTAGTAGTTATATCGGCAGGGTCATCAGCAGCTCTATCGACCATCATCTCAGTGGCCACCTTGGCTGGAACCTCAGTTATCGGCTCGTCAGCAGCCGCATCGACTTGTTCTACATTGGTCTCCTCGGTCATCTCTCCGAGGACCATATCAGCCAACTCCTCAATCGCATCATCGGCAACTTTTAGAATGACCTCGTCAACCAATTATTCGACCATCATTCTTGTCGACCCCCTCAACAGCTTGGCAGACCAATGCTTCGACAGCCTTCTCCGTCAACCCTTCCAGGAGATCTTCGACCAGCCGCTGAGACGAATCCCCAAAATTTGCCAAAGGCAGCTCCTCGGTCGGATGATCTTCCTCGTATTCTGGCGCATCGGGATTATCCTCAACCCTTCTCTCGACATGGAAATGAGGTACGGTGAAAGGATTCTGGGTAATATCCTCAGCATCCACGTCCACCTATCCCGTCACTGGTACAGACTCGGGAGTCCCACCCTCGGCTGCAGGCAGGCCGACCCCGGGTATTTCTATGGGCTTGTCCAAGATCGGCCCCATGAAAGTTACCTACTCGGGCGAAGACAATGGCTCCGAGGCTCCGAAGAACCCCGAGTCTCATACTCAAAAGGAGCGAGAATAGAGACACCTTCCGAGTCAGTAGTTTTATCAGCTGCAGTCCCCCCTTGGTCCCTGCGACTTGAGATACCTCTAGGGCAGGTTCTTCGAGAAGTTCCCTGAGTCTCTCTGACCATGTGGGTCCCGCCTACACAAGTAAAGTAGTGATAAATAGAAAGTACGGAATAAAATCCCAAAAAAAGACACTAAGGTTTACCTGTGAAGAAGATTCAATGGATGGGGCACACTGTTCCAATAAAGATTATCGAGTGGGTCCACACCATAGAGGCACAGCTGTTCTTGTTCTCTTAATAGAATGAGGGCTCACCCCTGAAGAAACTTGATGCTTCCATGGTTTACTCAGGAGTACTTCCTCCTCTCTCCCATTCCGCGATGAGCTGGATCCGTCTGTGGATCTAATTTTTTGATGACCCAAGCCCCAGAAGATGCTTGCTAGCCAATCGAAGGGTCTCAAACTGTCACCCCCAGTTTTCAGAAACAAGGATATTTTTGTCATTTTATATTTTAAAATACTTTTGAAATTTATTTTTATTATTTATGATATTATTTTTGGTTTGAAATTTATTTTATTATTTATGATATTGTTTTGGGGTTATTTGAGTCGGGTTCGAATTTCAACTCAATCTGACTTGAAACGGGGACCCGGAGGGTAGTTTGACTCTAGTGGGACCCACACACTAGTTAGGCATGGCCTATATGATATTAATTTTAGTCCATATGATATTAATTTTAGTTATTAGTTAGACTAATTATTTACGGATAGGTTTAGTTTAATTAGAGACTTAAAACTAGACTAAATTGACCTCAACCTTTAACCCATTCCTAATTTAAATCAAATAGATTAGTGGAGGGCATTTTGGACATTCAAATAGGGGACACCTCACCCTTTTTGGGAAGCCACTTATGGGGGGATAAGGAGTGAGTTACTCCTTCATTCATTTGTTTTCATCCACTTTCTCTCTCTTGTTCTTCTCCAAATTAATTTAGAGATGAACCTCCATTGATTTCATCTCCAAATCAACCCCTTCTTCCACCAAATCTTCTTTATTTCTCTTCTACTCTATGGTTAGAGGGTGCTAGCCAAGTTTGGGAGGATTCGGAGCTCATTCGTATTCTTTTGGAATCTCTACGTGTCGATGCCGTATCGGAAGGCTTTTCCTTTGAATCTCTCTCCTGGAAGGTATAATCTCTCTTCTAATCCATCCCTATATGCATATAAAAATATTTTGAACCCATAGGAATGACCCCCATGGTTGTATCTCCATTTGTGACTATTTCGTGTCAATTTGGAGGTCATAGGAGTGTCCTTTGTGTTGTGGTTGTGTCCATGTGGGAATTCCCCAAATTTGGACACACTATGTGTTGTTGTTATGTATGAATGAATTATTACATGTTTAATCTCATATTTTTGTATTGGAGATGTGTTCTATAGTGTCTCATATATATATTAGTATAGAGAGTGAGTTCTTGATATATTATGTTATATACTTGTGTTTCTTTTGTCTCAAACTACCTAAATTCGTCATAATATTTATCCACGTTTTTAGTAGCAATAGCAACTTAGAAATGTCATAACGTTTAGCTTAAAACTCCGATTTATCTTCTATTTTTTTTAAAAGAACCATATCAAAGTTAGATTTCCAAATATATATTTTAATAAGCCAAATTCATTATGAAACTTTCTGTAAAATTATTTGAGTGTCAGCTGTACGAAAGACGAACGCGTTTCGGTGTTTTTGCGATTCCGGGAGCTTCCGGACACGAAAATGCGATCCGTTTAAAGTTTCGGAAAGCTAACACAAAGATATATAACATACTTTAATCTTATAATTTAGTGAATGTCCAATTGGTACAGTATTAGTTTTAAGTAGAATAGTGACTATACGATATATGTATTTTGTGTAACCTATGAGCCTATATAGTATGGATATTAAATGAATATAGAGTATGTAATGCATGATATGTTAGATGAATGAAATGATATATATATATGATATATATTCTCTTTATATTAATGTATATATATGGTTGAATGCAAGCATATAGGAATGCAATTAATATAATGCATATAAGCAATGCATGAATTAAAGAATAAAATACAATGTATGCATAAAAGTATATAATGAATGCTAGATATGAATGCAAGATATATATGTAATGGTAGATATAAATGTATAATGTATAAATATTGTAATGCAATATATAATGATAACATGTATGGTAATGTAGAGTATATGATGCAAGCATGAATGAATGGAGGAAATACATGTATATAGGTAATATAGAATGTAATATATGAATGCAAGCATGCAAGATAATGTATTGTATCCATATATGATGTATTCAACTTGAAGATAATGTAATATATGAAAGTAATGAATGATAATATATAACATGATATGTAAGGTAATACAAGGTATGAAATATATGATGTGTGCATGTTTGAATGTCTCTATGTTAATGTATGAAATGATATGAATATATAATGTATGCATATGTATAAAACATGTAGGTAATGCATGAATGAAATGAATGTTTGTAATATGTTAATATAAATACAAGTATCTAATATGCATGAATGTAAGTATAGTATAATACAAGTATACATGTATGTATCATGTAAATGTAATATACATGATATGTATTATGCATGTATACAAGGTAAGTATGTATGTATGTATTTCTATAAACTGAGTTAACCTATAACCTTTTACACACATGCATTCATACACCCTTTGACATCATGTATCCCATGTCACATACACTTATCTATCACTAAATTTTAGAACATTAACACATATCCTTTCACACACATGCCAAACACACACATACTCACTTACTCTTTTACCTCTCTTTCTCTC
This sequence comes from Iris pallida, assembly GCA_029216955.1. Classification (NCBI taxonomy): domain Eukaryota; kingdom Viridiplantae; phylum Streptophyta; class Magnoliopsida; order Asparagales; family Iridaceae; genus Iris; species Iris pallida. The sequence goes on from JANAVB010025208.1 coordinate 33,096, forward strand.
TCTATATATATATGTATGTTCCTATATATATAGCTTTCCTATATATATCTATGTATATGAATATGTGAATGTGAATAATATATATACATTATATGACTAAGTTTGTGTGCCTTGTTAGCTTATGGTTTAGTTTTGTGCTTGGTTTAGCAAGTGACTTAGGCTATGAGTTAGTAGCTATCTTGGATACTTGATTTGCATATACTTAGTTTGTTTAGACCTAGAATAACTTGTTTGACCTAATTTAGACTTGTTAGACCTAATTTGACCATAGTTGACCTACGTTTGACTTTCAGGGTTGACCAAGTTGACCATGAGTTGACTTTGGTCTAGATTGACCTAGAATCATGTAGAATGCATAATAGAACTTCGTATTGCCATTTTGGACTTGTTGTGACTTGTGCTGTTCTGATTAGGAGCCAGACACTTCTCCTCGGATAGTATATTTACTTTAGACATTCAGACACCAGGCGAGTACATTCTCTGATTATTTCATATCCTGCTTAGAATTATATTCTTGCTTTAGATTACTATACTTGATGCTGTCACGACATTATCACGGATTAGTACTATATGGATCTCTTCATGCGATGTTATCCCCCTCGGAAGCATCGAGTACATTGTGTCATGTGCGTTTCACTTTCATTATGTACTCCTGTGCTATCACCATACATGTACACTCTTGTGAATCTTGTACTCTCATGTTCATAGAGCCCTCATGTATACTATCATGTGCACCCTTTCATGGGCCCCCATGTGATATCATGTACACTAACATAACCTGTTTAGATTCTTGTGTATTGATTGGGGAAACAGGGGAGTGCTAGTAGTCATGTGAACAATTCTATAGTAGTGTAGATCATGTGCAACTCTTTAGTGTAGATCATGTACAAATCTGTCCTGTTCACATGTGCTATCATGTACTCTACATCACTAGCCACGGTTAGTTCTCTATTTATAGTAGATATTTCTATAACAGTTCTCTCTCCGTTTACATACTTTATTTCTTCAGATCATGTATCTTACTTTACTGTATGATTATATTTTCTAACCTGCTATGATTTGTTGAGATGTATTGTGCTCGTTCATGTCCTGACTGGACCCGTTGATAAATTTTACAGATAGCTTGGAGGTTGCCTGCTAGCCTAGAGGAGACACAGTAGAGGTTATTGTCACGACCCGTACCCTAGAGTAAGGGCACAAGAAGTGGGTACGTCCAGCCTACGCCGCAGTGTCGGCGGTAGAACGCTGTCCTAGGTCAATCATCTAACAATATAAAGTACCTGTACAGTTTATACTCTCCGAATGGAGGTGACAAACAGAATACAATCTCAATCACATCTAGGTAGAAGAATGAAAGATAGATAGATAGACAGTAACTCAAAGAGAACAGTAAAATAGATGAAATAAGTCTAAGTGTCTAGGATAACATAACATCAGAATGTTAACTCATAATACAATAAGTCTAAAGTCTATATATCTCAACATCTCAAAATACAACTCAGATGTGAGACAAAATGATAATACATAAAAGACTGTCTAGCTAAACTAGCCTAGACTACTGGGGCAACATCCTCAGCTGCAGGTGGATCCTGCTGAGGGTCCACAAGATAAGTATCATCTAGTCCTGCTCCATAATAGATAGACACCAGGGCCTCATCCTCATCCTCTGTAATATTTTCAACAGGTCCAGTCAGGACAGGAATGAGCACAATACATCTCACGCAGTGCATAGTATGATAGGAAATATAAAGCATGCAATATAGTAAAATACAGGAACTGCTGAAGGAAGATACATGTAGTAAAAGAGATAGCTGTAAAAGAAATATCTAATGTATATAGAGAACTGTAAGTGGCTAGTGATGTAGAGTACAAGATAGGCATGTGAATGGCTAGAATTTATACATGATTACACTATATAGTTTGCACATGATTACACTACTTTGGAATTATTCACATGTCCACTTCTACTCTCCCGTTTCCCCAATCAATACACAAGGATCCATTCATGTTACGTTAAGATTCGTGATAAGCCCATAATTGGGTGATACGTGAGTGATTCATGAAGATTCATGAAGGCTCGATGATCATGAGAGTACATGAGTCACTAGCTGATACATGAAGATACATGATAATAGAAGCATGAGATACATGATGTAAGTGAAACACACGTGACAAAAGTATCTGATGCTCCCGAGGGGGATAACATCTCATGAAAAGATCCATATAGTACCAATCCGTGATAACAATCGTGTCAGCATCAAGTAAAGTAATCTAGAGCAAGAATATAAATCCTGGCAAGTATGAAACGGTCAGAGAAGGTACTCGCCTGATAACTGAATGTCTGAAGAGGATATACTGCCTGAGGAGAGATGTATGGATCCTAATCAGAGCAACACAAGTCACAATGTATCCACAATGGTAAAAATAGAGTATACAATGCATACTACATAATTCTAGGTCAATCTGGTCAAAAGTCAACTCTTGGTCAACTCTAATAGTCAAACTAGGTCACAGGAAGTCATACTAGGTCAAATAAAGTCAAACAAGGTCAAACAAGTTAAGGTTAGTCAAATCTAGGTTAAAGTCAACTCCTGGTCAACATTCTAATCAAACTAGTCAAAGTTAGGTCAACACTAGTCAAACTACTTAGGGTTTTAGTCAAACTAGTTAAACTAGTCATTTTAGGTCAATCCTAGGTTAACTAGGTCAAATTTGACCTAAGGTTGACTTCGGTCAACCCTTAGTCAACAAGGGTCAACTAGTAGTGTTTTGGGCCATTAGGTCAATTGGGTTAGTCCCAATGCCATAGGCTAATCACTTAGGCCATAGGCTAGTGACTTAGGTTTCCAAAGGCTAGTGGTTATAGGTTTTCATCTCTATACAATATACATATATATATACACACACATATATATAACCTTATATATATTTATATACACATACAACAACCACATAGGCCTATAGCCTATGTAATACCCATATACCCTAGGTATCTATATATAGACATAATATATATAATTCTAAACAATTATATATATATCATTCATTCATATATATATATATATATATATATATATATATATATATATATATATATAAAATATATATATATGCAAGCTATATATGGTTCAAATATATATAGAGAGGGAAGTGAGAGTGTAAGAGAGAGAGAGACTTAGAGTGAGGGAGAGAGAGATATAGAAAACAGTGAGGGAGAGAGGGACACTAACACACAGGAAAGGGGAGGGGGTTCCAGTTTCCTGGAACAGGATTCAGCCCCCAATCTCCACACAGTTCACACACACATACCAACATTAATACATATGTGTATATACACATCTATACACATGTATACTCCCTAAAAACTCACATACACACACATATATACATATACATATGTATACAATACTGAAATATACATATACATGTATAAATCATAATAAAAATCAAATCAAAACTCATTTTTGAAAACTGGAAAATAACCCAAAATCTGGAAACTGTGCACAGTGTACTCGAAACAGGGTAAACCCATTTACATACGCTAAACCGAGCTAAAGCTCGAACCTAAAGGTTGTTAAGTGATGCCCCAAGTGTCCCCTAGTGTCCTAGGTACCTGACACGACACCACGATACGAATTATTGTGTCCAAACACTCAAAAACCCAATCGGGTAAATCCTGATACGCACACGCGTACACAGCATCGTGCACGCGTTCCTCACGTTCGTGGACACACCACAAGACACGACACGTCTCGTGGTCATGCACATGTGTAGCCCACACATAGGGCTACACGATCCACACACTGACACGTGTCTACGACACTCCTGGACACGATACGAAACCCGTATCAGTCGTAAAAAACACGACTTATACATATGTTCAGACCGTGTCGTGCACGCGGTTGCACGTCTCATGCTCGTGACACAGGATACGACATATCTCGTGGTCGTGTCCTCGTGTTCGCCACTTGAAGGGCTACACGCTCATGTCACCATGAGGTATCCTCGACTCGTGTCCACGCGACACGAAGGCCGTGTCTAAGTCGAATTTTCGACTGAAACGCGCACGTGCACAGCAGTGCGTGTCCAGTACGAGTGAGATTTCTAACTCGACACGACACGAGAAATTGTGAGATTTTGGGGGCATGTTCGCAGATATTGCCCCCTCGTGTCTACCAATTTTGGCGTGTCCACATGCTCTGTGCAGTGAGCACGAAGGGTGTGGTAGCAGGGCATGCACGCGTGTGCTCGTACAGTGGGTTCGTGTCCATTTTGGACACGAACACAGCACAAAAATGTGCTCAGTCTACTTGGGTTGTAACCTACAAGTCTAGCGCTACACAAAAATGTAATTTGTTTTGGAAAACAACAACCTTTTTCCCTAAGTGGCATTTCACCAAACATTAAAATTAGAACACAGATACGTGTCCGATACGGACACCAAACCAATCCTATTTCCTACCAAACTTGACCCACAGTTCCATGGTACCTAGATGCATGCAACTATGAAGAGGAAACACAATATTAACAAGGTTTATAGGTATTTACCTATTTGGTGAAAAGTCAAGAAAACACCAAAGTAGGGGGGTATCCTCTTCTCTTAGTGATGCCCAAAGCTCCACAATCCTTGATAGCAGGCCCTAATTAGTATCCTCTAGTGTAGGGGAGTCCAATGCAAGAAACTAGAGGTGATTTGGATCAAAATTGATCAAGTTATCAAGGTTTGAAGGTGGTGGATTTTTCTAGGATTAAAATTCATGTAAAAATGTTCATGAATGATTTGATGGGATTATATAGGATGTGTGGCTGCTAGGGGGGTGTCTTGGCCGGCCATGGCAAGGGGGGTGTTCCTTGGCTTTCCTTCTAGGTTAAGGCAAAGACTTTGGTGTAAAAGTCTTGATATTTTGAGTGTTTTGTGGAAAATATCCAACAAAGTAAATATCAAGATATTTTTCCTACTTTAACCATTGTAAATATCTATCCCCTTATCATTCTAGGTTAGTAACTAATCTCTAGATTAGGCTAAACTTGGTTAGGGCTCTCACGACACTAATCAATAATTAAATAATAATAAAAACACATAAATCCAAATAATTCCTAATAAATCCTAGAAAATTACCAAAATACCCTTTAGGCTAAAAAGCCCTAATTTGATGTTCTAAGCCTATGGCTAGGCTCACATGGTCATGGCAACTTCTAGGTTAAGGAATCTCTAGGGTTTACACTAGGGTTATACTAGTAAAGTCACAAAGTCATAAGTCGTGACTTAGAAATAGTTTTAATTAACTAAAACTCACCAAAAATCATATCATGACTAGAATACCATTAATAAATAATAAAAATAATAAATTTTCAAAAATACCCCAAATTCAGAAAACTGGGTGTTACAGTTATATAGGTAGCTAGGATTTTGCTCAGTTTATTTTTAGTTGTCTGGAGTTGTATTTACTTTAAGGATTACTGTATTTTGAGATTTGAGATGTATTTCTGGGTTTGTGTATCTTAGACACTTAGATTTCTCTCTGTTATATCTCTTTTGGATTTCATGTTTTATCTATCCTTATCATGCTCTACCTTATATGTGATTGAGACTGTATCTGCTATGTCACCCCCATTCGGGGAGTATAAACTGCTTAGCATTATAATGTTAGATGTTATGACCTAGGACAGCGTTCTACCGCCGACACTGTGGCGTAGGCTGGGCGTCGTTACGTTCTCGTACCCTAACAATGGGTGCGGGTTGTGACACGTTTTTAGTGGTGGCCCATGCAGGTCGAGTTTGTGTAGTGGTATTCAAACTAGAGTACCACTACAGCCTGCAGTAGGATTAGGATATATTTTTGAAGGTACTCAATCACAGTTAGAATTTCTTGAGAGATTCCTGGGACGACCCTTGAGAATCTTATTTTAACTTCGATTTAAAAACTCTTCTTCCTTTGATTTGATTTATCTTTACTTTCTGTTGTTAAATTTAATTTTTATGGATTATTATTGAATTTGAGTTTGTATTTATTGATTTTGACGGATGATTGTTGAATTTTGAATCTTGATGTTAGTTGTGGCATCCGAGTATGTATTTATATGATTTGATGGATTTTTTTTTCATTTTTGAATCTTGATGTTCGTTGATAAATTAATTTTTGGGTATCCATTGTTGATTTAATTTAATTTTTGTCAAGATAAAATTATATGGGCTAGGTCATCTAAGTTATGGAATCTAGTCTTCTATAGTCATATTAGCCAGCATGGTGAGGACATATAGTCTGATTTTGGATATATTTTTTGGGTGTGGAAATTTAAGGTTTTCGCAGCCAAGCTAGCGGCATCGCAAAAATGTTAAATACCATGATACTAGAGGTATGTGCCTAAGTCGAGGACTCTGTGATTATCGTAGCCTTGCTTACTAGTATGACGAGGGTTTAGAGTACCATGATTTTGGATAGACGCATATGATTATCAGATTGTACCCTAAATATTTTTGAACATGTTTTCTCTACTTTTGTTTCAGTCCTTCAAAAAAAAAAGGAATTGTTATTTGTTTGTTTTGTTTTGTTTCTCATTATTTAACTTAGGAGTAGCTTTAGCTATTTTTATAAACTTTGTGTAACTTCTTACTATGAATTCTTCTTAATACAATGAATCAATAATTTTGCTAGACCTTATCTTGGATTTGATATTTTAACTCTGGGTTTCAAAAGGGTTCTTTCTTTTAAAAAATAAGCAGAACAGATTTTATTGTTATTCCTTCTTGCTACTATCCTTGTATTAAATAATAATGATAATAATAAAACTGTCTTGATTACACCAATCACCTACTTTGCAATCTTGGTAGGAATCTAAATGTTGGTCTTAACGTAGAATTAAATTTTTATATTTGGACATGAGAATATATATGAATATATATATATTGGACACTTGCCTAACACGTATGCATGCTACACTTTGATTCCCACCTATCTAAATACATATTAATATGTTGTTGATGTTTAAATTGTCAAAATCCCAATAATTCTGGTTTTCTGCTTTTCCAGTTTAAATTCTATTTCAAATATAGGTTTCATGTTGTTAGTTTAGGTTACATCACTGCACATGTATGTTATACATAGGGTTTCAATTCAAAAAAATTTAGTTGAGTTTTGTGTTTGAAATTGTCAAATCTAAGACTGTGTGCATATTAACCCTTAATACTGGATTCCAAATGTTTAGTTCAATTTGCTATTTTTTTTAAAATGTAATATTTTGAGCTATATACATTGTGGTATGTAGGGATATAAATTTAGGTTTCATATTCTTACATGTTAGGTTGTGATAAACATTGGGTTGGTTGGTGTTCAAATTTCTCCAAATCCTAAAACTGAATACATGTTAACATTTTCACATTGATTTCGAATGTTTAGTTCAATTTCAGATTTAATATGTAATATTGAACTGTATGCATAGCCAAATGTATGGATAGTATGTTAGGGTTTCTTATCTATCATGTTAGGATATTGGAAGCATTGAGTTAGTTGTGATGTTTCAAAACCCTAAAATCTGAGACTGCATTGTATTAATATTGCACTAGTTTAAATGTTAGCTTATTTTCAGATTTTGTATGTAAATGCTGAACTAAAACTGGGTTTAGCCTTTCAATACTAAGCTATAACCCTGTACAAGGACACACACACCCTAACTTAGTATACCCTGTCATGTAACCTAACCTTTTCTTTCTATGTTATGATCATGTATCTGTATAGATATATATAGAGAGTTTATGCATACATGTTATAACGTATATAGATACACAACTAAATCTCTACCTCTTTATATATATATGTATAAGGTTAGCCATGCATGTTATGAGTAAATAAGTTGCGTATTGTAGATTGTTAACCCATATGCCATGAGTAGTGTAACATGATAGCTATTATTTTGAAACCCAAATCCTCATATACACTTTCATGTATATTCACGTACACACACGCATACTATCTAACCATATGAACATGTCCCCATACACATAATGCTAGTTTTTTCCCTCTAACGCTCTTTATATATATTGTGATTGGATTTCAATGCAAGTGATTTTCAATTCCTTAATTTTTGAATTTGATTTTTCTGTACCTTTTATAGATAATTGGTAGTTGTCTTTATTTTATTTTGATAAGTACTAGTTTTCATATAGGATGGTAGACTGCCTTACAGTTTTGATGGTTGTTATTTCTGTATCTTTTCTAGTTTAGCACCCTAGATTGCTTGTGTGTTTTGATACCCTATGACCGTTTTGGTTTAGCATGACTAGTATACCTAGATGAGACTTTCACTACCACCGTATGCCATGACCCTGTATGTCATCCTTTTAAATCGTATGATTGTTTAAGTTCTGAGACTTTGATTGTGGGGGGGTTTGACCTAGAAGGAGTATGAACATTTTAATTTCGAGGACGAAATTTTTCTAAGGCGGGTAGACTTGTAACACCCAGTTTTCTAAAATTAGGGTAATTTTGAAATTTTGTAATTTTAATCATTTATTGATTTGACATTTAAATCATGATATAATTTTTGGTAATTTTTAAATTATTTTAAAACTATTTAAAATCATGACTTGTGATTTTGATGTTTTGCTAGTGAAACCCTAGAGACTGATTGACCTAGAGCCTAACCATGTGACGAGGATGTTTTAATGTCATTTCTGGCCTAAGGATATTTTGCATTTGACCTCTTTGAATTATTTTGATATTTATTGCGTTAGTGATTGTTGATTTTGACCTTTGATAGGTGTGATTTTGTGATGGTTTTGTGTCCGTAGCGGACACGTATCAGTTTTTATTTATAAATGTTTGATGTGCCTCAAAGAGATTTTTTTTATTACTAATTTTTTTGAAAAGTATTTGAATGAGATTGTTTTCTTCATGTGTTTCCTGTGATTGCCTTGTTTTAATTTCGAGGACGAAATTTTTTTAAGGTGGATAGATTTGTCACCCCCAGTTTTCAGAAACAGGGATATTTTTATCATTTTATATTTTAAAATACTTTTGAAATTTATTTTTATTATTTATGATATTATTTTGGGTTTGAAATTTATTTTATTATTTATGATATTGTTTTGGGGTTATTTGAGTCGGGTTCGAATTTCAACTCAATCTGACTTGAAACGGGGACCCGGAGGGTAGTTTGACTCTAGTGGGACCCACACACTAGTTAGGCATGACCCACATGATATTAAGTTTAGTCCACATGATATTAATCTTAGTTATTAGTTAGACTAATTATTTACGGATAGGTTTAGTTTAATTAGAGACTTAAAACTAGACTAAATTGACCTCAACCTTTAACCCATTCCTAATTTAAATCAAATAGATTAGTGGAGGGCATTTTGGACATTCAAATAGGGGACACCTCACCCTTTTTGGATAGCCACTTATGGGGGGATAAGGAGTGAGTCACTCCTTCATTCATTTGTTTTCATCCACTTTCTCTCTCTTGTTCTTTTCCAAATTAATTTAGAGATGAACCTCCATTGATTTCATCTCCAAATCAACCCCTTCTTCCACCAAATCTTCTTTATTTCTCTACTACTCCATGTTTAAAGGGTGCTAGCCAAGTTTGGGAGGATTCGGAGCTCGTTCGTGTCCTTTTGGAATCTCTACGTGTCGGTGCCATATCGGAAGGCTTTTCCTTTGAATATCTCTTCCGAAAGGTATAATCTCTCTTCTAATCCATCCCTACATGCATATAAAAATATTTTGAACCCATAGGAATGATCCCCATGATTATATCTCCATTTGTGCCTATTTCGTGTCCATTTGGAGGTCATAGGAGTGTCCTTTGTGTTGTGGTTGTGTCCATGTGAGAAAACCCCAAATTTGGACACACTATGTGTTGTTGTTATGTATGAATGAATTATTACATGTTTAATCTCATATTTTTATATTGGAGATGTGTTCTATAGTGTCTCATATATATATATATATATATATATATATATATATATATATATTAGTGTAGAGAGTGAGTTCTTGATATATTATGTTATATACTTGTGTTTCTTTTGTCTCAAACTACCTAAATTCGTCATAATATTTATCCACATTTTTAGTAGCAATAGCAACTTAGAAATGTCATAACTTTTAGCTTAAAATTCTGATTTATCTTCTATTTTTTTAAAAGAACCGTATCGAAGTTAGCTTTCCAAATATATATTTTAATAAGCCAAATTCGTTCTGAAACTTTCTGTAAAATTATTTGAGTGTCAGCTGTACGAAAGACGAACGCGTTTCGGTGTTTTTTGCGATTCCGGGAGCTTCCGGACACGAAAATGCGATCCGTTTAAAGTTTCGGAAAGCTAACACAAAGATATATAACATAATTTAATCTTAGAATTTAGTGAATGCCCAATTGGTACAGTATTAGTTTTAAGTAGAATAGTGACTATACGATATATGTATTTTGTGTAACCTATGAGCCTATGTAGTATGGATATTAAATGAATATAGAGTATGTAATACATGATATGTTAGATGAATGAAATGATATATATATGATATATATTCTCTTTACATTAATGTATATATATGGTTGAATGCAAGCATGTAGGAATGCAATTAATATAATGCATATAAGCAATGCATGAATAAAAGAATGATATACAATGTATGCATGAAAGTATATAATGAATGCTAGATATGAATGCAAGATATATATATAATGATAGATATAAATGAATAATGTATAAATATTGTAATGCAATATATAATGATAACATGTATGGTAATGTAGAGTATATGATGCAAGCATGAATGAATGGAGGAAATACATGTATATAGGTAATATAGAATATAATATATGAATGCAAGCATGCAAGATAATGTATTGTATCCATATATGATGTATTCAACTTGAAGATAATGTAATATATAAAAGGAATGAATGATAATATATAACATGATATGTAAGGTAATACAAGGTATGAAATATATGATGTGTGCATGTTTATATGTCTCTATGTTAATGTATGAAATGATATGAATATACAAAGTATGCATATGTATAAAACATGTAGGTAATGCATAGATGCATGAATGAAATGAATGTTTGCAATATGTTAATATAAATACAAGTATCTAATATGCATGAATGTAAGTATAATATAATACAAGTATACATGTATGTATCATGTAAATGTAATATACATAATATGTATTATGCATGTATACAAGGTAAGTATGTATGTATGTACTTCTATAAACTGAGTTAACCTATAACCTTTTACACACATGCATTCATACACCCTTTGACATCATGTATCCCATGTCACATACACTTACCTATCACTAAATTTTAGAACATTAACACATATCCTTTCACACACATGCCAAACACACGCATACTCACTTACTCTTTTACCTCTCTTTCTCTCTCTCTCTATATATATATATATGTATGTGCCTATATATATAGCTTTCCTATATATATCTATGTATATGAATATGTGAATGTGAATAATATATATACATTATATGAATAAGTTTGTGTTCCTTGTTAGCTTATGGTTTAGTTTTGTGCTTCGTTTAGCAAGTGACTTAGGCTATGAGTTAGTAGCTATCTTGGATACTTGATTTGCATATACTTAGTTTGTTTAGACCTAGAATAACTTGTTTGACCTAATTTAGACTTGTTAGACCTAGTTTGACCATAGTTGACCTACGTTTGACTTTCAAGGTTGACCAAGTTGACCAATAGTTGACTTTGGTCTAGATTGACCTAGAATCATGTAGAATGCATAATAGAACTTCGTATTGCCATTTTGGACTTGTTGTGACTTGTGCTGTTCTGATTAAGAGCCAGACACCTCTCCTCGGATAGTATATTTACTTTGGACATTCAGACACCAGGCGAGTACATTCTCTGATCATTTTATATCCTGCTTAGAATTATATTCCTGCTTTAGATTACTATACTTGATGCTGTCACGACATTATCACGGATTAGTACTATATGGATCTCTTCATGCGATGTTATCTCCCTCGGGAGCATCGGGTACATTATGTCATGTGCGTTTCACTTTCATCATGTACTCCTGTGCTTTCACCATACATGTACACTCTTGTGAATCTTGTACTCTCATGTTCACAAAGCCCTCATGTATACTATCATGTGCACCCTTTCATGGGCCCCCATGTGATATCATGTACAATAACATAACCTGTTTAGATCCTTGTATATTGATTGGGGAAACGGGGGAGTGCTAGTTGTCATGTGAACAATTCTATAGTAGTGTAGATCATGTGCAACTCTTTAGTGTAGATCATGTACAAATCTGTCCTGTTCACATGTGCTATCATGTACTCTACATCACTAGCCACGGTTAGTTATTTATTTATAGTAGATATTTCTATTACAGTTCTCTCTCTGTTTACATACTGTATTTCTTCAGATCATGTATCTTACTTTACTGCATGATTATATTTTCTAACCTGCTATAATTTGTTGAGATGTATTGTGCTCGCTCCTGTCCTGACTGGACCCGTTGATAAATTTTACAGATAGCTTGGAGGTTGTCTGCTAGCCTAGAGGAGACACAGTAGAGGTTATATAGGTAGCTAGGATTTTGCTCAGTTTATTTCAGTTGTCTGGAGTTGTATTTACTTTAAGGATTACCGTATTTTGAGATTTGAGATGTATTTCTGGGTTTGTGTATCTTAGACACTTAGATTTCTCTCTGCTGTATCTTTTTTGGATTTCATGTTTTATCTATCCTTATCATGCTCTACCTTAGATGTGATTGAGACTGTATCTGCTATGTCACCCCCATTCGGGGAGTATAAACAGCTTAGCATTATAATGTTAGATGTTGTGACCTAGGACAGCGTTCTACCGCCGACACTATGGCGTAGGCTGGACGTCATTACGTTCTCGTACCCTAACAGTGGGTGTGGGTCGTGACACAAACTTCATCCCCTCGAGCAAGCTTCGCTCTCGATCGTACCCAGGTGAGAAGTTGTTTACAATGCAGTAGAACTTCATAGCGGAATACACGATATGAGTCTCCTCATGCATCGAAGGGATCATAAATTTTTCTCTGGTACCACCGGTATTATAATAACACCATGCCCGGGCGCCATCCTGTAGACTTCCTTCATAACCATGGCAGGAGCTCGGATTGTCCATCAGAGTCTGGCTATAGCCAAACTGGCGTGCGAATTGGCTCGACAAATAAGGCTCCAGGTACACCCAGTTCTGGTTTTGATACAGCAAATGGGAAGGACGGATTGACTGCAAGCAATGGAAGGCACCAAAAAGTTAAATCACTGTCCACCAACTCATCATCCGCAAGGTAACCCTTGTACGTAGGCAAGACCCTGTTGAAAGGATAGCTGCGTAAATGGCCCAACATCCACCTACAAACGGGGACATCCTGATGGAGCCATTTTGTACGATGATAGTTACGCAGTATCGCATCCCCTTTCTCGTAACCATCAAGAGTGATAGGGACTATCAAACCAGGGTAGTATAATGCCAACCAACCCATCTGGTAATGGTAAGGGAGTCCAACCCAAGGGAATTCCTCGTTCCCCTCGTATCACTCTATTATCCTCTTGGAGAACTCCCGCAGACCTCATAAAATGTCACATACCATAGTCGGTAGCAGAGCCAAGGAATGCCTAAAGGCCAGCCTCACAGCTGGCAGAATAAGTTCCCGACCAATCCGTCCTACGGGCCTAGAACCTCCTGAAACTACGACTTTTTACAGCCATATCATCAGAAAGACGGCTAATGTTGCCTTCAAACTTAAAATAGTCAGATTATGACAAAAGTAGTTATAAACAGTAGAGGTGGGCTTTCCCTCGACATCTACCAAGGGAGCAGATCCCCCTGCTTCAGCCATCAGTTTGTCTACTTTGTCAGCAATATATGTCCTATGCGCGGTGAAATGAACCGTCTTCGGCGTCGACAGATGATTTATGAATATGTAATCTACCTAGGCCTTGATGTATGCCAGAGCCTTCGTCCCACCCTGGCATATGCATACTTGATAGTGGCAAAGCAATTCTTTGTACATAGCCATCATCTCAGGATATTTGTTCTCCAACACCAAAAACTCCTCCTTACAAGTGGTATATTCCTTATGTGGCTCGTCCCCCACGACAGCTTTAAGATGGTGCGCATCTCATGGAGGGCCAAGCCCATCTCTCCACGAGGGGTGAAGAGAGTCCCGGTATGGTGGTTTTATAGTTCCCACAAGGCTATAAACAAAGGGCCAATTAATCTCTATACTATGCTCGGTGGTCCTGATGGCACTGTAGGAGCAATTGAGGACCTCTAGAGGGGGGGTAAATAGAGAGTGTGTGTGTGTGTACAGCAAAAAATAATTACCAATTAAAAAAATATTAAGTAGTTATATATTATGGCAGAAAAAAGACGGTAAATAAACGGCGGTAAAGTAAGAGTCAAGAATTCAAACTCAGTGACCACCACGATGTATATTGGTTTCCCTCTTAGAGGACTAGTCCAGTCGCGAGTACTCTTGCTCGTTGTTAATACACTATAGCACAAGCTTTTACTGAGCGCTTGCAACTCTTACAACACCATGCTTGGTGACAAGTGCTCGACCGAATTCACAACACCGTGCTTGGTGACGAGCGCACGACCGGCTCCAAAAGACAATTGGAAAACTGGAACGTTTTTTTAATATATCATCCGATACAACTCTTCAACTCCAAACTCTAAATCAAACAAAAACTGTACTGACTTGGCTAAGAGTTGTAAAGGCTTAGATATGAAAGTAAAAAGCTCAGAACACTTTATATAGAGAAGAGAAGAGATAAAATTGGATGATTGAAATGAATGGTAATCTCAACTCTATTTATAGTATTTTTGGGGGACCGAACTCGGACAGAGTTTGGGCAGAGTTCGGATGATAGAATTTCTCATACGAACGTTGGATGCAGATTTGGTGGAAACTGTATTTCGAATTTACCCATATCAAACTCGGACCGAGTTCTAACCGAGTTCGGGCAGAGTTCTGCCAGAACAGTTTTGGCCAAATTTTGATAGGTTTTGGGCTTTCAATATGTGGACTTTTGGATATGTAGTTGTGGATAGGTAGGCTATATATTGTGGACTGAGAATAGCTAAGCCAGAACCGATCCAATCAATCTCACATTTTTCCTAGACTCAATAAAAAGAAAAAATACAAAATAAATATTAAAACTAATAGCCCATTTGATGACGCCTTTCTCCTGACATTTGAGCAGACTCATTTTTCTTGACAGCTTCGCCCCCGAACCCCCATGGAGGGCGCTGCCCCCTCATCCCCCGTCTACTGATCGGCCAGCGAAACCCCCGATGCGAGGCCCCGGATAGGTCGTTAGACAGTTTAAAGAAATCTTTTTGTATTATGTCGTCTTTGGCCCATCAATAATTCTTCGTTGCATATATCCTGGTTTGATCATGCTTATTGCTTGTCTACAAGTACATGTCAGACGAACAAAATAATATGATGCAGTATGATACAAGCATAGCAATATGATATAGACCATTTAGGACAATGCTAAGTTTAAGTAGCAACATGATAGTGATTACATGAATATTAGTGACATTACTAGTTAAACTTAATTGATTAGCCATATTCAAAAATATGATGTAATCATTGGGCTAACAATCTTCCCCTTTTTTGATTATGGCAAATCGGTTAAGTTTAAGATAGGTACAATAGATGCATATATCACTAATAAACATATATTACTAAAATATTCTTTGCTAACTTAAACTTATTTCTTTCCCTTTGACATGATCAAAAAATAAGCTCCCCCATAATAAGCTATAAAATGAAATCAATCTTTAAAGAATGAAGGCAGAAATAATCATGAACAAAGATCAGGATAGAAATTAGAAACAAACCATTTAAAACACAGTCTAAGAAAGAATATAACTATAGTTTTGAAGGAAACCAATATAGTAGAAATCAATCATTGGTCATAAATAATCCATGAGAGAAAAAATTCACAGATCTAGTATACCAATATAAAATACCAAATATAAAATATTTAGAAGATATAATAAGACTTTTAACAGTGATAAAAAATATGATTCACACTTTGCCTATACAAAATAGTGAATTATTTCTATAAAGAATATAATCATTGAAAAGAAATCAAAGCAGATATACTAGAATATATAAAAATCTATACCAAAGTTCATGCATTTGAACTCAATTACCTTAACATGATATATGAATATTCATTAGATAAATAAGAAGGTAATGGAGACAAAATACTTGAGAAGGAGAAATTCAATCGACTTGAATGCTCCCCACAAAGTATGTTCAGTCTAAATAAGATAATCATCAACTTTGAGATAAAATCTTAATAAGAAAAGCCAAATCAATTTAAAACTCAAGGAATCATCAAAACTAAATACATTTGGCAAGATAATTTAAAAAAAAACTCGTAAAATGAGAGAATCAAGAAGAAATAATGATAACAATCATATATTCTCTCATAAAAATATCATGATGACAATCGATAAGAATTTAAAAAATAGACAGTATGTCCATGATTGAACTAGGTATACTACATATTAAGAGTGTAAATAAATTAAAACAATTGATTTGCTCCCCCTTAAAATATGCTTATCTAGTTCAAAAATAATTTATATGCAAAAAAATAAATAATCACAACATCTGAGGAATATCCAAGATATGCATCTTTCTTTCGTTTGATCAAATGCATACAAAGTTCCAAACTTGAAACAAATATCATCTTTAGGCAAGTAAAAAAAATATCCAATAAATAGATGCTTAACGATGAACAAACAAAATATGTCTACGGTAATAAAAATGATTTCAAGACAGTAAAGAATTGTTGAAAACTGTCTTAACGCGAATGTCGGACAGATTCAAAACTTCAGAGAGAAATCAAATTTTTTGAAATACTGAATTTATTATGAAAAACTGTCTTAATAAAATGTTCGAATGTTCGTTTAGTCCTCAGACTGAAAACTAACGATTCAAATTTTTGTATTACGAAAACAACTTTAATAAAAGAATCCAAAAGTCATAAATATCTCATTTGAACAAGTAAAGCATGACTGGATAAATGATCAAATAAATAGTATTCTAGATATATGGCATGTCAGGGGAATAATTGATTTGAAACAATTAATTGCTCCTCATTTTCATGGCTATATCCAAAATTAATAACAAATTTAAATTCTAGAAAAATATTTCCAAAAGTAGGAAACTAATTCATCAAAATATTAGGCCTTCTTATCAAAGTTCATTTCTTGCCTTTTAAAACCATAGCACGTGTCCATCTGATAACTGTAGGGTAAAGAAAAAAATGCTTTGAGAGAGAGAGAGAGAGATGCTAAACTGGCTTCTCCCCAACAAAGAATTACTGTTATAGGCAGTTAGTAACTTGAATAAGAAGAGAATAATAAAATCTTAAAAATTATCATGAATACGAAAAATAATCATCTTTAGACAAAAGAGATCATATGCATTAAATGAACACTTATAATGAAACAATCAAAAAGATATTTCAATTTAGAATATATAAACTAAAATACAATGAATAATCATATAAGTCAAAAGATGACATAACTTGATCTATGCAATAAAATCTCACAATAGAAAAGTTAGATCAACACATGTTACCTTTTGTGAAAAATATAAAAAGATAATATTGTCTATCAAAATGAAAGTACAAATCTAAATATGAAATCCATATCACTTTGCTTAGAGTTGAGATCAATCCTAGATTCTAGATCATTTTAGAGAATACAAAAATAAGTGCGTCTACTGAATCGAAAGATCTTAAATAACAACAAAAGAATCAAATCATTTGTAGCTATAAGCATAAGATGTATCCATTACATGTATCCTTATATGTGCTACAAAGTTATTGGGTAACAATAAAATATAAAGTATTTATAAATCAAAATATAGGGCCTAGATATGCTGATGTATTCTGGAACCTAGGGGACTGGGTTCAGTGCCTTGGATCCAGAACTACATAATTGTTGCAAGTAGACCTTAATAAATCTTAAGTCTATAAAGAATCAATCACTTTGGGTTAGCTGTAGGGGCCGGTTCCTAGCTAGCGGTAGTCCGAAGACTAGTACACCGTGTCGCTTCAGGCTATTTACACCTGTATGACAGAAGGACCCTTTCGGCTTGTACCCAAAATGATCTCTACTTTTAAGAACTTAGATTTAAAAGAATAAATACAGTATCATCAATCAGCATCGAAATCCAGAATTCCTAAATATAAGATAAGTAAATCCCCAAAGAATGAACAAGGAATGATCATCAAGATTAGGATACTAAAAACTAGTTTTCAAAAAGTTTTCATAGTGCATTATAGAGATAAATATATAGTATAAGTGTGCACCAATAAACATATCAAGATAAAACAAACGATTTTAAAAAACACTCACAAATAATCATGAGTAAGACATTAATAAATATTTCTTCTCAAAATCCCAACTTAAAGATATAAACCAAATAAATATCGAAATTAGGAGACTACTAATATATATAATTGCATACATGAACTAATTCAAATACGAGTCATGTATCCAAAATGTCAACCAAAAGGCCAAGAAAAATGTCATTTAAGAGAGGCTTTGAAGAAGAAGCTAATAAAGAAAAGAACACTAATTTGTTCAATGAAGTAAATAGCTAAAGTATGAGGTAAGCACAAGTTTGAAGGTAACAAGTATAATTAAATACTTTTCAAAATAATATAGAACTTGAGCTAAACTCAATATTTTCCTATAAAGATATTTATACAAAAGTATATATCAATAAAATATATGAGCAGTATATAAATGACAATATATGAAGTACTCATGTATCCTTAATAAATCTTGAAAAATTATCACAAGATCAAGAACATGTATAAATATGCTTTATTGGGCAAAGATGTAATTGATTCATAAGAAGTTACTCAAAATAAGATATAAGAATCAATAATGAATATAGTATGTAAGCACAAGGTTAACATAAAAATATATGTATATATTTTTTGAGTAAAAAGAGACTTGTGCTAAACATACATACTCAAAAAATACCGATTAAAGTAAATATTGTAGGACCGTTGAGCACCTCTAGAGGGGGGGTGAATAGAGTGTGTGTGTGCAGCAAAAAATAATCACCAATTTAAAAATTAAACTATGGCAGAGATATAAGAGACAGTTAATAAAGATTTAGAATTCAAACTCAGTAACACAGCGATATATACTGGTATCCCTCTGAGAGGACTAATCCAGTCTCGAGTACTCTTGCTCGATGTTAATCCACTATGGCACAAGCTTTAACTGAGAGCTTGCAGTCTCTTACAACACCGTGCTTGGTGACGAGCACACGACCAGCTCCACAACACACACCGTGCTTGGTGACGAGCGCACGACCAGCTCCACAACGGAAAAAGTTGTTGAACTTGGAACGACCTCTTTACAACTCTTGAAACACCAAAAGATTTTAAATCAACTCTGATAGTACTGGCTTTTGGCTAAGAGATGTATAGGTATGATTTAAAAGTCTTAGATCGTTTGAAAACACTTAAGTAGTAGAGAAGAGAGAATAAAGAATGAATGAATTGAAATAAAAAGTTCTTCTCTATTTATAGTTGTTTTCTCGAACCGAACTCGGGCAGAGTTCGGGTAGAGTTCGGATGCAAATATCTCGCAAAGAGACGTTGCTCGCTAATTTGGAGGCAACAGAAGTTTGAATCATTTTTGACCGAACTCGGTCAGAGTTCGGACCGAACTCGGGCCGAACTCGGTTTCGAGTTCTGTCAGGAGATATTTGAAATTCATTTGTAAAAACAGTTTTCAAAATATGTTTGTAAAATCATTTGTAAAGGCTATTTTCAAAATATGTTTTTGAAATATTTTGTAAATGAAATACGAATGGTAAATAGGTAGGCTTTTGGAATGTGGACAGTTTTAACCCTAAGCCAGTATTACCAAAACTGATTTTACAAAATAAATCCTAGACTCAAATAAAATATAAAATACAGAATAAAATGAGAAATGAGTCTTCTGAAGATTTGATGATGTTGACGCTTTGTTTGATGCAGTACATCGTCCGTTGAATTTGATTTCATGTATCCTGAAATGTTTAGCAGCATTTTCTATATTTTGTGTATTGACTTAAGTGTATGTTGATTATCGAAATCGGGTGTGACCATGGAATGGGCCAACAATCTCCTCCATTTTGATAATTGACAAACTTGAGTCTATACCAAAATATATTTATATAAAATAGAACAAAATACAAAGTACCTGAAAAAAATGAGATTGGATTTGTATATGCTTTGCTTTTTGGTATTGTACTCTTTTTCTCCCTCTTTGTCAAGTAGTAAAATGACTTGGCTCCCCCGTAATATGTGAAGCCAACAATAGACAAACACAAGACAAAGTGAAGCAAAAAGACATAATCACAGCATAAGACATATGGAAATAACTAATATAGAAAGAAACAGCTCATAATAAACTGAAATAGTCATGAAAATTTCCACTAATAATCCAAAAGTACAACTGAAAATGTCTAACTAATCAGTTTAGACATGAAATAAAAAAAAACTACATCAACTGATCAGCATCTAACAAATGTCCACTAGTCCATAGCTGAATCCACGTCACATCGTGGGGTCGTCTACACCAGGAGCCTCATGAGGAAAGTAGGCTGTAGTCGGGTCGAAATTCTGAAAGGAAGCCTCATCTGTAAATCGAGGACCCGAAAAGGCAGGGTGAGGTAAGATGGTGACTGGATGGACAGGATCATGAGCCAGGCTATAGTGGAGGTCAACAATGCCATTCCTCCGCACCTGGGCCTGAGAAATGCGCCGGAACTTCAAATCCTGATGATGTTGCGTAGAGACAGCAACAAAGTCATCAAAGCGCTGATAGAACGTCTGATCAAATCCTGGGACATGGGCCGGAGCAGGAGGAGCATCAGCAGGAGGGACCTCAGCATCAGCAGCTGGAGCAGGATGAGCTCCAGGAGGCAGAGGTGGAGCAGGAAATCGACGAGATCTAGTCAGCTCGACAGGAGTGGAGGAGAAGGCACATGTCTCAAGATCAATCTCGAAACATCGAAAGATAGAAGCTAAGTGCATTGGATATACTAGATTCCTACCTGCATTTCTGCAGTTAAGCATCCGGGACATCACAGTTTTGGGGATAGAGAATGGGATGCCGAAGTGAATATAATACAAAGCAGATAGTTCCATAAAGGTTACTTCATCAGTAGAACCTTTCTTTGGAAGAAGTACGGAGAAAACCATACGATGAAGTTCATAGAAGGTTTGGTTCAAATTTTTGGCAAAAATTCTACGGGGAACAGGGTTAGGATGACAGATTAGTTCCCTGAAGGAAGCAAGAGTGACATCAGCAGGAAATTGAATATGATAGATGTCAACCAAGGCTTCACCAAGATCAGAAATATAGAAGAATTCGCTGATGTCGGTGGCGCTAAATTCCAATTCTTGCCCAGCAACGCAAGAATAGAAATTTCTGTTTGGTTTTACTTGCAGGTTGCAATGAAACATACGGACGGCGTTGTCATAAATATTTTCTTGTACCTCGAAGAAATCTCGGTACCCAAGTTGGTCAAAAGTTGGAGCATACTCAAAGAAAGTAGTAAAATTTACAACAGCTCCATTACAAATACGACGACCAGAAAAAGAGTCGAACCAGAGATCCGAAAAATCTTTATCCGGGAACAAAGTAGAGTCGTATTCATCGGGATCTCTAGGTCGTGCTGGACTGAATAGACTAGCAGGGGTGTATTCAGAAGAAGAGGAGGCACCTTGGGAAGTGGTTCCTCTTTGACGCTTGGGGGCCATGAGAAGAAAATCGAGAGAAAGTACCTTTTGAAGAAAAAGGAAGGAGGAACAAGATGATCGCCCACTAGATCTCTTCGGAACCTTGTTAGGATGGAGGAGGAGAAGCTTATAGGAAGAGAGGAGTGATTTCCACGAGTTGTTGTGTGGAGAAAGTGGAATAAAAGATGGGTTTTATAGGCACTAGGGCCGGCTGTTCGGTTCTGGAATTAATTACAGCGCCGACCGAACTCGGTCCGAACTCGGTCAGAGTTCGGGCCGAGTTCGGCCACTTGCATTCCCGAGACAGTCAATGCATTCTGGTAGGTTTAAAAGTAGAATTTAATAACTTTGACTGTAATATTAAATAACGACTGTTATTTTTGGGTTAACTGTAGGGGTTGTCCCAGCTAACGGAGGTTCACCGGGGAACTCTTAAATACCGCTTCGCTTCGACCGTAGCCGTGGTGACAGACATACCCTTTTTAAGTTTGTACCCAAAAATAATTTTTGTTAAATAAATAATAAAGTATCAAGTCATAAATTCAATTTTACTTACCATATACATTATGAGTCTGAGAATTCAAGAATGTCGAGCTCACGCCTCAAAATATTAAAACGGTCTTCAGCCAATGGTTTAGTGAATATATCTGCTAGTTGATGATCAGTGTCAGTAAATTCTAGGCAGATATCCCCGTGTTGTTGATGATCACGAAGGAAATAATGTCTAATTTCTATGTGCTTTGTGCGTGAATGACAAATAGGGTTCTTAGTCAGATTTATAGTACTAGTGTTGTCACAATAAATAGGAACATTAGTGTAGTGCAGATTGTAGTCCTCTAAGGTTTGCTTCATCCACAAAATCTGAGCACAACAACGTCCTGCGGCGATATACTCAGCCTCAGTTGTTGATAATGCTACTGAATTTTGTTTCTTGCTAAACCAAGAGACTAAGGCCTTTCCTAAGAAATGACATGTGCCACTGGTACTTTTACGATCCACTTTGCATCCAGTAAAATCCGCATCCGAGTAACCTATAAGGTCAAAGGATTTGGTTTTGGGATACCATAAGCCAACTGTAGAAGTTCCTTTAAGGTATCGAAAGATACGCTTAACGGCACTAAAATGTGATTCCTTAGGGTTTGCCTGAAAATGTGCACAGATGCAAACGCTAAACATAATATCAGGACGACTAGCAGTTAAGTATAATAAACTACCAATCATACCTCGATACTTACGCTGATCAACAGGTTTGCCACTTACATCAGCATTAAGCTTTGTAGATGTAGCCATAGGCGTCCCGATTGGCTTTACATTCTCGAAGTCGTACTTTTTCAGTATGTCCTTCATGTATTTAGCTTGGTTGATGAATGTTCCGTTCGAGTGCTGTTTGATTTGAAGTCCTAGGAAGAAGTTTAGCTCTCCCATCATACTCATCTCAAATTCACTCTGCATACACTTGGCAAAATTTTGACAGAGTTTTTCATTAGTAGAACCAAATATAATGTCATCTACATAAATTTGCACTAGAAGAATATCATCATTCATGGATTTAATAAATAAAGTAGTATCAATCTTTCCTTTCGAAAATCCATTATCAAGTAAGAAGGCGCTTAGGCGTTCATACCAAGCACGAGGTGCTTGTTTGAGTCCATAAAGTGCTTTCTTAAGCTTGAAGACGTGATCAGGTTTTTAAAAATCTTCAAAACCAGGGGGTTGTTTCACAAAAACCTCTTCTTTCAAAAATCTATTTAAAAATGCGCTTTTCACGTCCATTTGAAAAAGTTTAAAATTATTAAAACATGCAAATGCACAAAACATGCGGATGGCTTCTAGTCTAGCAACAGGAGCATAGGTCTCATCATAATCAATTCCTTCTTCTTAATTATAACCTTGTGCCACTAGACGTGCTTTGTTGCGTAGAACTTGTCCATCTTCACTGAGTTTATTTCGGAACACCCATTTGGTACCAATTATAGATTGACCAATTGGTTTAGGAACAAGTTCCCAAACTTGGTTTCTCCCAAATTGATTAAGTTCCTCTTGCATGGCAGAAATCCAAAACTCATCAGTAAAAGCATCATCTACATTCTTAGGTTCTATTTTTGAAATAAATGCTATATTTGTTGCTAATTCAGAATCTTTAAGAGATGAACGTGTACTTACACCTTTGGATACATCACCTATAATGAGAGTTTCTGGATGATCTGGCTTGAATCTCAATGATTCAAATCTTTGGGCCATATCTTTCACAAGGCACTTCTCAGTTCCTGCATCTGCAGAACTTTTATCAGTCTTTGCTTCTTGGGTCAGATCTTTCTCAGAACTCTTCTTAGTCTTTGTATGTGTATCTTCATCATCACTGTCGCTAGATCTGTGACTATTTAACTCATCAAAGGTAATACTAATAGTCTCTTCAACAATCATAGATCTTTTATTGAAAATTCTATATCCCTTACTCTTAGCAGCATATCCGAGAAATATCCCATCATCTGCTTTGGAGTCGAACTTTCCCAAGTTATCCTTGGTGTTCAGGATAAAACAGCGACAACCAAAAACTTTAAAATAAGTAATATTTGGAATTCTTCCAAACCAAAGCTCATATGGTGTTTTCTTCGAGATTGGTCGAATTAACACCCTATTTAAAACATGACAGGCTGTACTAACAGCTTCTGCCCAAAAATATTTAGGAAGATTATACTGATTCAGCATGACTCTAGCCATTTCGCTTAGAGTACGATTCTTCCGCTCCACAACACCATTCTGTTGGGGAGTTCTAGGACAAGAAAATTCGTGGTAATATCCACTATCATCACAAAACTTTTTAAAATTAGAATTTTCGAATTCGCCACCATGATCACTTCGGATACGAGTAATCATGAAGCCTTTTTCATTTTGTACCTTTTTGCAAAATATCTGAAATTCAAAAATTGCATCACTTTTATTTGATAAGAAATAAACCCAAGTAAATCGAGAGAAATCATCAACAATAACAAAAGCGTAGAGCTTACCGCCAAGACTAGCGACTCTACTAGGACCAAATAAATCCATATGAATTAACTGCAAAGGTCTCGAAGTACTTACAGCGTTGATGGATTTAAAAGTAGACCTATGTGCTTTGTTCTTTTCGCAGTCAGCACATACCATAGCTCTCTTGAATGGAATTTCAGGGAGTCCTCTTACCAACTTCTTTGTATTTAGACGTGAGATAGTATCCATGTTTGCATGTCCTAGTCTCATGTGCCATAGCCTGCTTTCATCTTGATTGGCTACTAGGCACCTTCCTGCATTATTAGTATTCTCCAAAAAGAAAACATAAATGTTGTCTTCTCTAATCCCTTTATATACGGGATCACCAGATGACATATCATATATGGTACATTTATCTTTCACAAAATTGATACCATAACCATTATCTGCCAAATGACTTATGCTTAATAGGTTATGTTTCAATTCAGTTACTAGACAAACATCCTTTATTATTGGATAAGGAGAAATACCTATAGTACCATTACCTATTATATCACCTCTCAAGTTATTTTCGAAGGAGACGTATCCTTCTTTCTTCATCGATAGCATAGCGAATACGGATGCATCACCAGTCATGTGTCGTGAACATCCGCTATCGAGGATCCATTTGCTTCTAGCATGAGAGGGTTGAGGGTCCACCTACAAGACAAGTAGATGAATCCTTTGGTACCCATTTTCTGAAGGGTCCACACAGATTAGCTTTAGGTCTCCAGACTAAAGTATGGTTGTCAACAAGCTATCTTGCAAGACAATATTGTGATATGTGTCCGTGCGTACCACAATATGTGCAAGTCAGTTTAGTGGTAGAAACTGTGTTTGCAAGCTTGTTTTGTTTGGAGAACCTATAAGTAAAAGCATGATGATGTTCGTGTTTCTTCTGTGCTTTCTTGTGTTTAGTCCTTTTAGGTGTATGCTTAGCATTAGGGCTAATCTTAGGCTGTGTCACAGGTATTTCCTGTTTGCCTAACTTAATTTCTAACTTTTTAGAAATCGCAATAGACTCTTCGTATCTAGCAGTCATATCTAGGAGTCTTTTTCAGTTACTAAGTGCATCTTCTTCTCTATGTCATAAAGCTTTTGTACTTTGACATAGTCCCTTTCTTTCTTTTCAATATTGAGGATAGCCTCATGATAGTCTACCTTGAGTTTGGCTATCTCTTCCGTGTTACCGGTAGTAGATGTCTCTTTAATATCTTCAATTAGATTGGACAGTCTAGCTATCTCGGTTGTGTGTGCCTTAATCTCTTTTTGAGATTGCTTATACTTGTCGAGCACAATTTTGTGATCTTCAAGTAGTTCGCTAAAGGCATTCTCTAATTCATCGAAAGTGAAATTATCAAACAAAGGGTTAGATGATACCTTATCAAATGCCATGAGATAAACATTTGTATTACCGTAGGGTCTGTCTTCTTCTTCTGTATCACTGGCATCGCTTTCGTGCCAGATGCTTGTGTTGGCATACTTTCGACCAGATGTTGCTTTTCTGCTTGATCTTGATCTATCGTATGGACTGCTTTTCTTGGTGGTTGGATAATCCTTCTTCATATGCCCTGACTTCTTGCATCCAAAGCATATAGTTTCATCTTCGTTGCTTTCTTGGACATCTTTCTTCTTTCTGCTTGTGAACTTTAGATATTTCTTGAAGTTCTTCACAAGTAGGGCTCGTTCATCACCACTTGATGATTCTTCATCGGAATCGTTGTATGTTGATTTTCTTGCTTGAGCTTTGAAGGCAATAGATTTCTCCTTTGGTGTTGCTTCTTCAAAATCTTGCAAGTCGAGTTCATGGGTCATGAGTTTGCCCATCAGCGTTTCCAGAGTCATAGTGGTGAGATCGTTTCCTTCAATGATTGCTGTGTCTTTTGGATTCCAGTTCTTTGTTAGAGCCCGTAACACTTTTCTGATCTTCTCGTGATTGCTGTA
The DNA here is from genome assembly GCA_029216955.1 of Iris pallida. Taxonomy (NCBI): domain Eukaryota; kingdom Viridiplantae; phylum Streptophyta; class Magnoliopsida; order Asparagales; family Iridaceae; genus Iris; species Iris pallida. The sequence goes on from JANAVB010025208.1 coordinate 59,861, forward strand.
ATCCTTACCAAGAGATTGTAGAGGATTAGTTATATCAAGGAAACGAGGAAACATCTGTGTAATTAACTCATCGGGTTTCATCTTAAAAGATTCATATTCCTGTGTCAGTCTACTAATTTTGGATTCCTTCACTTGGGAAGTCCCTTCATGGGTTACCTCAAGGAGTTTCCAAATTTCGTGAGACGTCTTACAGGTTGAAACTCTGTTGAACTCGGTTTTGTCAATTGCACAGAATAGTACATTGATGGCACGAGCATCTAGGCTAGCTTTAGCCTTTTCAGCTTCAGTGTACTTATCATGGGTCTTTTCCACCAGCTGGCCTTCAACCACTGTTGGTGCTGGTTTCTTATAACCATCAATGACTATTGACCAAAGATCAAAGTCGAGATACTTTAGAAAGAAAGTCATTCGTGTTTTCCAGTAGGTATAATTTGTTCCATCAAATAGGGGAGGTCTATTTATGGATTGCCCTTCACCGTTGAATATAGATTTTACGGCTGCCATATATATACTCTCTAAGGTATGTTATATAAGAATATAACCTGCTTTGATACCAATTGTAGGACCGTTGAGCACCTCTAGAGGGGGGGTGAATAGAGTGTGTGTGTGCAGCGGAAAATAATCACCAATTTAAAAATTAAACTATGGCAGAGATATAAGAGACAGTTAATAAAGATAGAGAATTCAAACTCAGTAACACAGCGATATATACTGGTATCCCTCTGAGAGGACTAATCCAGTCTCGAGTACTCTTGCTCGATGTTAATCCACTATGGCACAAGCTTTAACTGAGAGCTTGCAGCCTCTTATAATACCGTGCTTGGTGACGAGCGTACGACCAGCTCCACAACACACACCGTACTTGGTGACGAGCGCACGACCAGCTCCATAACGGAAAAAGTTGTTGAACTTGGAACGACCTCTTTACAACTCTTGAAACACCAAAAGATTCTAAATCAACTCTGATAGTACTGGCTTTTGGCTAAGAGATATATAGGTATGATTTGAAAGTCTTAGATCGTTTGAAAACACTTGAGTAGTAGAGAAGAGAGAATGAAGAATGAATGAATTGAAATGAAAAGTTCTTCTCTATTTATAGGTGTTTTCTCGAACCGAACTCGGGCAGAGTTCGGGCAGAGTTCGGATGCAAATATCTCGCAAAGAGACGTTGCTCGCTAATTTGGAGGCAACAGAAGTTTGAATCATTTTTGACCGAACTCGGTCAGAGTTCGGACCGAACTCGGGCCGAACTCGGTTTCGAGTTCTGTCAGGAGATATTTGAAAATCATTTGTAAAAATAGTTTTCAAAATATGTTTGTAAAATCATTTGTAAAGGCTATTTTCAAAATATGTTTTTGAAATATTCTGTAAATAAAATACGAATGGTAAATAGGTAGGCTTTTGGAATGTAGACAGTTTTAACCCTAAGCCAGTATTACCAAAACTGATTCTACAAAATAAATCCTAGACTCAAATAAAATATAAAATACAGAATAAAATGAAAAATGAGTCTTCTGAAGATTTGATGATGTTGACGCTTTGTTTGATGCAGTACATCGTCCGTTGAATTTGATTTCATGTATCCTGAAATGTTTAGCAGCATTTTCTATATTTTGTGTATTGACTTAAGTGTATGTTGATTATCGAAATCGGGTGTGACCATGGAATGTGCCAACAATCTCCTCCATTTTGATAATTGACAAACTTGAGTCTATACCAAAATATATTTATATGAAATAGAACAAAATACAAAGTACCTGAAAAAAATGAGATTGGATTTGTATATGCTTTGCTTTTGGTATTGTACTCTTTTTCTTCCCCTTTGTCAAGTAGTAAAATGACTTGGCTCCCTCGTAATATGTGAAGCCAACAATAAACAAACACAAGACAAAGTAAAGCAAAAAGACATAATCACAGTATAAGACATATAGAAACAACTAATATAGAAAGAAACAGCTCATAATAAACTGAAACAGTCATGAAAATTTCTACTAATAATCCAAAAGTACAACTGAAAATGTCTAACTAATCAGTTTAGACATGAAATAAAAAAAACTACATCAACTGATCAGCATCTAACAAATGTCCACTAGCCCATAGCTGAATCCACGTCACATCGTGCGGTCGTCTGCACCAGGAGCCTCATGAAGAAAGTAGGCTGTAGTCGGGTCGAAATACTGAAAGGAAGCCTCATCAGTAAATCGAAGATGCAAAAAGGCAGGGTGAGGTAAGATGGTGACTGGATGGACAGGATCATGAGCCAGGCTATAGTAGAGGTCAGCAATGCCATTCCTCAGCACCTGGGCCTGAGAAATGCGCCGGAACTCCGAATCCTGATGATGTTGCATAGAGACAGCAACAAAGTTATCAAAGCGCTGATAGAACGTTTGATCAAATCCTGGGACATGGGCCGGAGCAGGAGGAGCATCAGCAGGAGGGACCTCAGCATCAGCAGCTGGAGCAGGATGAGCTCCAGGAGGCAGAGGTGGAGCAGGAAATCGACGAGATCTAGTCAGCTCGACAGGAGTGGAGGAGAAGGCACATGTCTCAAGATCAATCTCGAAACGTCGAAAGATAGAAGCTAAGTGCATTGGATATACTAGATTCCTACCTGCATTTCTGCAGTTAAGCATCCAGGACATCACAGTTTTGGGGATAGAGAATGGGATGCCAAAGTGAATATGATACAAAGCAGATAGTTCCATAAAGGTCACTTTATCAGTAGAACCTTTCTTTGGAAGAAGTACGGAGAAAACCATACGATGAAGTTCATAGAAGGTTTGGTTCAAATTTTTGGCAAAAATTCTACGGAGAACAGGGTTAGGATGACAGATTAGTTCCCTGAAGGAAGCAAGAGTGACATCAGCAGGGAATTGAATATGATAGATGTCAACCAAGGCATCACCAAGATCAGGAATATGGAAGAATTCGCTGATGTCGGTGGCGCTAAATTCTAATTCTTGCCCAGCAACGCAAGAATAGAAATTTCCGTTTGGTTTTACTTGCAGGTTGCAGTAAAACATACGGACGGCGTTGTCATAAATATTTTCTTGTACCTCGAAGAAATCTCGGTACCCAAGTTGGTCAAAAGTTGGAGCATACTCAAAGAAAGTAGTAAAATTTACAAAAGCTCCATTACAAATACGACGACCAGAAAAAGAGTCGAACCAGAGATCCGAAAAATCTTTGTCCGGGAACAAAATAGAGTCATATTCATCGGGATCTCTAGGTCATGCTGGACTGAATAGACTAGCAGGGGTGTATTCAGAAGAAGAGGAGGCACCTTGGGAAGTGGTTCCTCTTTGACGCTTGGGGGCCATGAGAAGAAAATAGAGAGAAAGTACCTTTTGAAGAAAAAGGAAGGAGGAACAAGATGATCGTCCACTAGATCTCTTCGGAACCTTGTTAGGATGGAGGAGGAGAAGCTTCTAGGAAGAGAGGAGTGATTTCTATGAGTTGTTGTGTGGAGAAAGTGGAAGAAAATATGGGTTTTATAGGCACTAGGGCCGGCTGTTCGGTTCTGGAATTAATTACAGCGCTGACCGAACTCGGTCCAAATTCGGTCCAAACTCGGTCAGAGTTCGGGCCGAGTTCGGCCACTTGCATTCCCGAGACAGTCAATACATTCTGGTAGGTTTAAAAGTAGAATTTAATAACTTTGACTGTAATATTAAATAACGACTGTTATTTTTGGGTTAACTGTAGGGGTTGTCCCAGCTAACGGAGGTTCACCGAGGAACTCTTAAATACCGCTTCGCTTCGACCGTAGCCGTGGTGACAGACATACCCTTTTTAAGTTTGTACCCAAAAATATTTTTTGTTAAATAAATAATAAAGTATCATGTCATAAATTCAATTTTACTTACCATATACATTATGTGTCTGAGAATTCAAGAATGCCGAGCTCACGCCTCAAAATGTTAAAACGGTCTTCAGCCAATGGTTTAATGAATATATCTGCTAGTTGATGATCAGTGTCAATAAATTCTAGGCAGATATCCCCGTGTTGTTGATGATCACGAAGGAAATGATGTCTAATTTCTATGTGCTTTGTGTGTGAATGACAAATAGGGCTCTTAGTCAGATTTATAGCACTAGTATTGTCACAATAAATAGGAACATTAGTGTAGTACAGATTGTAGTCCTCTAAGATTTGCTTCATCCACAAAATCTGAGCACAACAACGTCCTGCGGCGATATACTCAGCCTCAGTTGTTGATAATGCTACTGAATTTTGTTTCTTGCTAAACCAAGAGACTAAGGCCTTTCCTAAGAAATGACATGTGCCACTGGTACTTTTACGGTCCACTTTGCATCCAGCAAAATTCGCATCTGAGTAACCTATAAGGTCAAAGGATTTGGTTTTGGGATACCATAAGCCAACTGTAGAAGTTCCTTTAAGGTATCGGAAGATACGCTTAACGGCACTAAGATATGATTCCTTAGGGTTTGCCTGAAAACGTACACAGATGCAAACGCTAAACATAATATCAGGGCGACTAGCAGTTAAGTATAATAAACTACCAATCATACCTCGATACTTATGCTGATCAACAGGTTTGCCACTTTCATCAACATCAAGCTTTATAGATGTAGCCATAGGCGTCCCGATTGGCTTTACATTCTCGAAGTCGTACTTTTTCAGTATGTCTATCGTGTATTTAGCTTGGTTGATGAATGTTCCGTTCGAGTGCTGTTTGATTTGAAGTCCTAGAAAGATGTTTAGCTCTCCCATCATACTCATCTTAAATTCACTCTGCATACACTTGGCAAAATCTTGACAGAGTTTTTCATTAGTAGAACCAAATATAATGTCATCTACATAAATTTACACTAGAAGAATATCATCATTCATGGATTTAATAAATAAAGTAGTATCAATCTTTCCTTTCGAAAATCCATTATCAAGTAAGAAGGCGCTTAGGCGTTCATACCAAGCACGAGGTGCTTGTTTGAGTCCATAAAGTGCTTTCTTAAGCTTGAAGACGTGATCAGGTTTTTGAAAATCTTCAAAACTAGGGGGTTGTTTCACAAAAACCTCTTCTTTCAAAAATCCATTTAAAAATACGCTTTTCACGTCCATTTGAAAAAGTTTAAAATCATTAAAATATACAAATGCATAAAACATGCGGATGGCTTCTAGTTTAGCAACAGGAGCATAGGTCTCATCATAATTAATTCCTTCTTCTTGATTATAACCTTGTGCCACTAGACGTGCTTTGTTGCGTAGAACTTGTCCATCTTCACTGAGTTTATTTCGGAACACCCATTTGTTACCAATTATAGATTGACCAATTGGTTTAGGAACAAGTTCCTAAACTTGGTTTCTCTCAAATTGATTAAGTTCCTCTTGCATGGCAGAAATCTAAAACTCATCAGTAAAAGCATCATCTACATTCTTAGGTTCTATTTTTGAAATAAATGCTACATTTGCTGCTAATTCAGAATCTTTAAGAGATGAACGTGTACTTACACCTTTGGATACATCACCTATAATGAGAGTTTCTGGATGATCTGGCTTGAATCTCAATGATTCAAATCTTTGGGCCATATCTTTCACAAGGCTCTTCTCAGTTCCTGCATCTTCGGAACTTTTATCAGTCCTTGCCTCTTGGGTCAGATCTTTCTCAGAACTCTTCTTAGTCTTTGTATGTGTATCTTCATCATCACTGTCGCTAGATCTGTGACTATTTAACTCATCAAAGGTAACATTAATAGTCTCTTCAACAATCATAGATCTTTTATTGAAAATTCTATATCCCTTACTCTTAGCAGCATATCCGAGAAATATCCCGTCATCTGCTTTGGAGTCGAACTTTCCTAAGTTATCCTTGGTGTTCAGGATAAAACAGCGACAACCAAAAACTTTGAAATAAGTAATGTTTGGAATTCTTCCAAACCAAAGCTCATATGGTATTTTCTTCGAGATTGGTCGAATTAACACCCTATTTAAAACATGACAGGCTGTACTAACAGCTTCTGCCCAAAAAAATTTAGGAAGATTATACTGATTCAGCATGACTCTAGCCATTTCGCTTAGAGTACGATTCTTTCGCACCATAACACCATTCTGTTGGGGAGTTCTAGGACAAGAAAATTCGTGGTAATATCCACTATCCTCACAAAACTTTTTGAAATTAGAATTTTTGAATTCGCCACCATGATCACTTCGGATACGAGTAATTATGAAGCCTTTTTCGTTTTGTACCTTTTTGCAAAATATCTGAAATTCAAAAATTGTATCACTTTTGTTTGATAAGAAATAAACCCAAGTAAATCGAGAGAAATTATCAACAATAACAAAGCGTAGAGCTTACCGCCAAGACTAGCGACTCTACTAGGATCAAATAAATCCATATGAATTAACTGCAAAGGTCTCGAAGTACTTACAGCGTTGATGGATTTAAAAGTAGACCTATGTGCTTTGTTCTTTTCACAGTCAACACATATCATATCTTTCTTGAATGGAATTTCAGGGAGTCCTTTTACCAACTTCTTTGTATTTAGACGTGAGATAGTATCCATGTTTGCATGTCCTAGTCTCATGTGCCATAGCCTGCTTTTATCTTGATTGGCTACGAGGCATCTTCCTGTATTATTAGTATTCTTCAAAAAGAAAACATAAATGTTGTCTTCTCTAATCCCTTTATATACGGGATCACCAGATGACATATCATATATGGTACATTTATCTTTCATAAAATTGATACCATAACCATTATCTGCCAAATGACTTATGCTTAATAGGTTATGTTTCAATTCAGTTACTAGACAAACATCCTTTATTATTGGATAAGAAGAAATACCTACAGTACCTTTACCTATTATATTACCTCTCAAGTTATTTTCGAAGGAGACGTATCCTTCTTTCTTCATCGATAGCGTAGAGAATAAGAATGCATCACCAGTCATGTGTCGCGAACATCCGCTATCGAGGATCCATTTGCTTATAGCATGAGAGGGTTGAGGGTCCACCTACAAGACAAGTAGATGAATCCTTTGGTACCCATTTTCTGAAGGGTCCACACAGATTAGCTTTAGGTCTCCAGACTAAAGTATGGTTGTCAACAAGCTTTCTTGCAAGACAATATTGTGATATGTGTCCGTGCGTACCACAATATGTGCAAGTCAGTTTAGTGGTAGAAACTGTGTTTGCAAGCTTGTTTTGTTTGGAGAACCTATAAGTAAAAGCATGATGATGTTCGTGTTTCTTCTGTGCTTTCTTGTGTTTAGTCCTTTTAGGTGTATACTTAGCATTAGGACTAATTTTAGGCTGTGTCACAGGTATTGCCTGTTTGCCTAACTTGATTTCTAACTTTTTAGAAATCGCAATAGACTCTTCGTATCTAGCAGTCATATCTAGGAGTCTTTGTTCAGTTACTAAGTGCATATTCTTCTCTATGTCATAAAGCTTTTGTACTTTGACATAGTCCCTTTCTTTCTTTTCAATATTGAGGATAGCCTCATGATAGTCTACCTTGAGTTTGGCTATCTCTTCCGTGTTACCGGTAGTAGATATCTCTTTAATATCTTCAATCAGATTGGACAGTCTAGCTATCTCGGTTGTGTGTGCCTTAATTTCTTTTCGATATTACTTATACTTGTCAAGCACAGTTTTGTGATCTTCAAGTAGTTCGCTAAAGGCATTCTCTAATTCATCGAAAGTGAAATCATCAAACAAAGGGTTAGATGATACCTTATCAAATGCCATGAGACAAATATTTGCATTACCGCAGGGTCTGTCTTCTTTTTCTGTATCACTGGCATCGCTTTCGTGCCAGATGCTTGTGTTGGCATACTTTCGACCAGATGTTGCTTTTCTGCTTAATCTTGATCTATCGTATGGACTGCTTTTCTTGGTGGTTGGACAGTCCTTCTTCATATGCCCTGACTTCTTGCATCCAAAGCATATAGTTTTATCTTCGTTGCTTTCTTGGACATCTTTCTTCTTTCTGCTTGTGAACTTTAGATATTTCTTTAAGTTTTTCACAAGTAGGGCTCGTTCATCACCACTTGACGATTCTTCATCGGAATCGTTGTATGTTGATTTTCTTGCTTGAGCTTTGAAGGCAATAGATTTCTCCTTTAGTGTTGCTTCTTCAAAATCTTGCAAGTCGAGTTCATGGGTCATGAGTTTGCCCATCAGCGTTTCCAGAGTCATAGTGGTGAGATCGTTTCCTTCAATGATTGCTGTGGCTTTTGGATTCCAGTTCTTTGTTAGAGCCCACAGCACTTTTCTGATCTTCTCGTGATTGCTGTAATCCTTACCAAGAGATTGTAGAGGATTAGTTATATCAAGGAAATGAGTAAACATCTGTGTAATTGACTCACCGGGTTTCATCTTAAAAGATTCATATTCCTGTGTCAGTCTACTAATTTTGGATTCCTTCACTTGGGAAGTCCCTTCATGGGTTACCTCAAAGAGTTTCCAAATTTTGTGAGATGTCTTACAGGTTGAAACTCTGTTGAACTCGGTTTTGTCAATTGCACAGAATAATATATTGATGGCACGAGCATCTAGGCTAGCTTTAGCCTTTTCAGCTTCAGTGTACTTATCATGGGTCTTTTCCACCAGCTGGCCTTCAACCACTGTTGGTGCTGGTTTCTTATAACCATCAATGACTATTAACCAAAGATCAAAGTCGAAAGACTTTAGAAAGAAAGTCATTCGTGTTTTCCAGTAGGTATAATTTGTTCTATCAAATAGGGGAGGTCTATTTGTGGATTGTCCTTCACCGTTGAATATAGATTTCATGGCTGCCATATATATACTCTCTAAGGTATGTTATATAAGAATATAACCTGCTTTGATACCAATTGTAGGACCGTTGAGTACCTCTAGAGGGGGGGTGAATAGAGTGTGTTTGTGCAGCAGAAAATAATTACCAATTTAAAAATTAAACTATGGCAGAGATATAAGAGACAGTTAATCAAGATAGAGAATTTAAACTCAGTAACACAGCGATATATACTGGTATCCCTCTGAGAGAACTATTCCAGTCTCGAGTACTCTTGTTCGATGTTAATCCACTGTGGCACAAGCTTCAACTGAGAGCTTGCAGTCTCTTACAACACCGTGCTTGGTGACGAGCGTACGACCAGCTCCATAACACACACCGTGCTTGGTGACGAGCGCACGACCAGCTCCACAACGGAAAAAGTTGTTGAACTTGGAACGACCTCTTTACAACTCTTGAAACACCAAAAGATTCTAAATTAACTCTGATAGTACTGGCTTTTGGCTAAGAGATGTATAGGTATGATTTGAAAGTCTTAGATCGTTTGAAAACACTTGAGTAGTAGAGAAGAGAGAATGAAGAATGAATGAATTGAAATGAAAAGTTCTTCTCTATTTATAGGTGCTTTCTTGAACCGAACTCGGGTAGAGTTCGGATGCAAATATCTCGCAAAGAGACGTTGTTCGCTAATTTGGAGGCAACAGAAGTTTGAATCATTTTTGACCGAACTCGGTCAGAGTTCGGACCGAACTCGGTCAGAGTTCGGACCGAACTCGGGCCGAACTCGGTTTCGAGTTTTGTCAGGAGATATTTGAAAATCATTTGTAAAAACAGTTTTCAAAATATGTTTGTAAAATCATTTGTAAAGGCTATTTTCAAAATATGTTTTTGAAATGTTTTGTAAATGAAATACGAATGGTAAATAGGTAGGCTTTTTGAATGTGGACAGTTTTAACCCAAAGCCAGTATTACCAAAACTGATTTTACAAAATAAATCCTAGACTCAAATAAAATATAAAATACAGAATAAAATGAGAAATGAGTCTTCTGAAGATTTGATGATGTTGACGCTTTGCTTGATGCAGTACATCGTCCGTTGAATTTGATTTCATGTATCCTGAAATATTTAGCAGCATTTTCTATATTTTGTGTATTGACTTAAGTGTATGTTGATTATCGAAATCGGGTGTGATCATGGAATGGGCCAACAAATATGACATGTTAAAGACAAATCGATAAGAAGTGACCATCGCAGAAATATTAAAGACAGAGAAAAAATACATTAACTCTAGCTCCTATAGACTAGAGTGGTATGCATGCTTCGTAGATAAAGACTAAGAGTAAAGAGCATACATAGCTAAATATAACATGTCACATAAATAGAAAATGAGTAAAAGACTATATAGTGTAATATAATCATTTAAGCTAAACAACTAGTCATGCTAGGATTATACCTCACATAAATGATAAACAATTAAAAGATATAAATGAGAGCTAATAGTAAGACATCAATAAGAACATGCTAGGTATTAAAAACTATTTAGGAAGCATGTTACCGAAGTGGTTCTAGTGACCATACTTGTGTTGGTGTAATTGCTTGGATGATGACCTTTGTAGCTTTGCAATCACCAACATGCTCCATGGTTCTATTTGATATAAGAAGCTTCACCTGCATTAAGAGGCGAAGACCTTGGTATCCAAAACTTGGATCCATATTTGTTAGCTTTGGAAACCCATTTGCACAAGTTCATATCAACTAGCTTTCTAATCTGACAATGATTAGAAATGTGTCCATTCATGCCGATGACTAAAAAGTATTAACATTAGGGCTATGTGTAGCAGTATGAGAACGTGCGGTGTGATATGTCTTGCATGATTGACTATAATAAAAAGCAAGGTTATGTTTAACCTTAGCTTTGCGTGCTTCCTTTGTAAAAGATCTGTCGTGTGTGATTTTGTGATGTGTCACGTGTCTTATGTTAGACTGAGTCAAAGGTTGTACTACCTGCTTTCCCAGTCTAATCTCTAACTTTTTAGAGTTAACATAGATCTCATCATATTTAACAATAAGAGCATCAATTCTACATAAAGCAATAGAATACTTCTCTTTTTTCTGATTCTAATTCCTCCTTAAGTTTAGCATTTTCTTGAGTGGTTTTCTCAATATAATCAAGTGCTTCATGCAATCTAAACTCAAGTGTGGAAATATCAATAGAATTATCAAAAGTAGAAATATTTCTAGCATCACTTAATAAGCAAGTAAGCTTTTCATTCTCATGCTTATAGGATATGATATCCTTTCTAGCTGGCTTATACTTATCTAATACTTTCTTGTGTCCTTCCAACAGATCAGTAAAAGTATCAGATAGCTCATCATTAGAAAATTCACTCTCTTCAAGAATAGAGTTGTCTTGTACCTCGTTAGATAATGCCATTGAGCATATATTGTAGCTTGATGAGGTCTCCCTTCTTCTTCAGATTCGCTTGCCTCGCTTTTACACCATATGCTCGTGGTTGAGTACTTGTGAGATGATGACCTTTCTTTGTTTGATCACTCATAGTGACTCCTTTCTAGCAGAACTACAATCTTCTTTGATGTGGCCTATCTTCTTGTAGTTGTCACAGACAAGCTCTTCTTTATATATAGAGTTGTGTTGAACCTTAAATCTCGATGCCATCATGCACACATTCGTATCATTATAAAGACTATCCTCCTCTCTGGAGTCGCTAGCACTGCTTTCGTACCTGCACTCATAAGTAGCTTCAAGAAGTTTCCAAATTTTATGAGATATTGTGTAACTAGTAGTGAGATTGAATACATTGAAGTCTTCAGCACAATAGAAAGCATGCTTTGCTTTTGCATCAAGGCTAACTAACTTCTTCTCTTCCTCTGTGTAACTAAAGCTTATTAATAATTGAGGAAGTAAAAATAGAGGTGATAGTAGACTTTTTGTAGCCATTGTAAACAATTGACCATAAATCTAGAAACTTCAGGTAGAAGCTCATCTGTGTCTTCCAAGAAGTATAGTTCATTTCATCAAATAGTGGAGGTCTATTTGTGGACTGCCCTTCACCTGTGAATATTGATTTCATGGCTGTCATATGCAAATACTCTAGAGTGTTATATATGAATATAACCTGCTCTGATATAACAATTGTGGGAGCAATTGGTATGAGCAGTAATATCTATATAACAAGCACCTGCTATGATACCAATTGTAGGCAATTTGAATCAGAGGCTAACAATTGATAATAAGGATCTACTCTAAGGATGTTAAGCCAGATAATAGAGTCCTTGCTCTGATACCAATTGTAGGAGCAATTGAGGACCTCTAGAGAGAGGGTGAATAGAGTGTGTGCGTGTGCGTGTGCGTGTGCAGCAGAAAATAATCACCAAGAATTCAAACTCAGTGAACACCACGATGTATACTGGTTTTCCTCTGAGAGGACTAGTCCAGTCGTGAGTACACTTGCTCGCTGTTAATCCACTATGAGAAAAGTTTTAACTGAGAGCTTGCAACTCTTACAACACCGTACTTGGTGACAAGTGCACGACCGACTTCACAACACCGTATATGGTGACGAGCGCACGATCGGCTCCAAAATGCAATTGGAAAACTGAAACATTTTCTGAATATAGCCTTCGGTACAACTCTTTAACTCCAAACTCTAAATTAAACAAAAACGGTACTGGCTTGGCTAAGAGTCGTAAAGGCTTAGATATGAAAGTAAAAAGCTCAGAACACTTTAGATAGAGAAGAGAAGAGATAAAATTGGATGATTGAAATGAATGGTAATCTCAACTCTATTTATAGTATTTTTGGGGGACCAAACTCGGGCAGAGTTCGGATGATAGAATTTCGCATACGAACGTTAGATGCAGATTTTGTGGGAACTGTATTTCGAATTTACCCAGACCGAACTCGGGCCGAGTTCTGACCGAGTTCGGGCAGAGTTCTGCCAGAACAGTTTTGGCCAAAATTTGATGGGTTTTGGGCTTTTCAATATGTGGGCTTTTGGATATAAAGTTGTGGATAGGTAGGCTATATATTGTGGACTGAGAATAGCTAAGCCAGTGCCGATCCGATCAATCTCACATTTTTTCTAGACTCAATAAAAAGAAAAATACAGAATAAATATAAAAACTAATAGCACATTTGATGACGCCTTTCTTCTGACATTTGAGTAGACACATTTTTCCTTGACGGCTTCGTCCCCGAAACCCGGCGGGGGGTACTGTCCCCTCGACCCCTGTCCTCTGACCGGGCAGCGAAACCCCCGATGCGAGGCCCCGGATAGGTCGTTAAGCGGTTCAGAGAAATCTTCTTGTATTATGCCGTCTTTGGCCCATCGATAATTCTTCGTTGCATATGTCCTGGTTTGATCATGCTTACTTCTTGTCTGCAAGTACATGTTAGACGAACAAAACAATATGAAGCTGTATGGTACAAGCATAGCAATATGATATAGACCATTTAGGACAATGCTAAGATTAAGTAGCAACATGATAGTGATTACATGAATATTAGTGACATCACTAGTTAAACTTAATTGATTAGCCATTTTCAAAAACATTATGTAATCATTGGGCTAACAGGCACAACGTAGGCCCGTACCTAGCAAACCTTTCTTGAACCTACCTAATGCCCATTGGGTTAGTTCATGCCATTCTGTCCGAGGATGGATCCAACCTTCGATATAGAAAACCTCCTTCGGATAAGTACAACCCGTGGCCAGAAGCCTATTAGCAAAAAGAGAGGCCTGGAACGGGTGCACCTTCGGGGTAAAGTCAATGAGCAAACGATCGGGAAGTAACACGCGCAGCGTGCACGATGAACCATCAGGTACACTCTTGAAAGAATTCCTCTAGTTAGAATATCCATCTACTTGGATGTGATCGGTCATTAAACCCCCTCGCTTTGGGGTCATGTCCCACTTCAGAAGGCTCTTCTCAGCCAAGCAGAAGAAAACTGAAAGTGGGAGGTGTCGGTTAACTGAGGAAACATACAGAGAAAGATTGTCTTTCTCGAAGTACCAGTCTTCGTTTATCTCTAGAAACTTGGTCTTTTCCAGAACCAGCTGGCCGACAAAAAGGAACAAAGGTTTCAGCATCTTAACGGAATTAGAGGAAAGAGACAACTTGACTCGATCCATCGTACGACGGAAGTATACGGGCTGTTGATTTCATATTATTGCTAGTCGCCCTTTCGGTTGACCTTGGACAATCAGCTGCATCACAGGATTGGTGAACGCTTCATCGACGTCTATGCCCAAGGCACAATTTGTCGATTTCAGAAAGATATCCCAGAAGAGAGGCATAGACACAGGACATAAAAACAAAGTGTGTCAAAAACACACAAAATATTTTCTGTAAAAATAGAAAATGAAAGTACTATGTCGTAAAAAAGAGAGCATCCGCACAATCATTATACAAGTATCCGCACAGGCACTACCAAAGTCGTACCACACATCAGCCAATAAGCATCCACACAGGACCCTGTGAAAAGAGTTGTGCATGGACAGTGACTACGCACCTACAGAAAGCCTCAGCACATCTACAGTCACTATTTTGTTAAAATTAACGACTATGCATATCGATTGATGAAGCTTTAGCACATCTTCGGAATACCACTCCGAAGAATGGCGCCCATGTGCATCGACGAGAAAGAGCATTAGTATATCTTCAAGGCAACACACCTAAGAGTCGACGCTCATATGCATCAACAAACCAAGATGTCAATGGCGATTAGACACTTATTAACAATGGGCGGCCGCACAGCTCCGTACACCAAGATTCCTACGACAGGAGCTTGCTCAACGACGACGGCTTCTGAGGCTAATTGCTTCTCTTTGGCCTGTCGAATGCTCGTTGAGGCCTCTCCAGCTTGTCTCGCCGATGACACCCTAGTCTGTCTTGCACCCGTTGCAGTTCCCCCAGCCGGTCTAGGGCTAGCCACTGCCCCACTGGCCTTCTTGGAGCTCGCCGCATGAGCGTTTATGGTTCTTGACTTCTTAGGAGCCATGGCAGAAAAGCTAGGGTTCGAAAGAAGAAGAAAGCTCTAACAAAAATCTTCTGTTGGAAGGAAAAATAAAGAAGGCTTTTCTCTCTCTAAAAATCCCTTATTTATAGGATGCGGCCACGTAAGTAAAATAAGACAAAATGCTTCATGCTCGAAAAGTCTCTTCGAACGATGTGGAAATTAAGAGTTGAGATCATGATGACCGTTCCCTAGAAACGAGGAGTTGTGACCAACTTTTAATGAAACAGTGGCTCAAGGAATTTAATACGGAAGGCTAAGCGTGACGACAGCCTGTCAGCAAGCATGTTGGGCATTCGTTTGTAAATGACACATGTCATGCTTCTGTTCAAAGTATTCCGAGCTTGACTCAAGTTCGAAACACTTTGAAGGGGTATGAAAAAGCGCAGCCATGACAAAAGTACAGGTGATAAGAAGTCGCTACTCGCAAACTTCACAAAAGTGCAGGTATCCAAAACGCATACAATGATAAAAAGTCGCAACAGACAGAAATGGTGCATAAATTTTTATTTATTAAAATCATGTTTTCAAAAGATCTATTATAGATTCTTCATGATTACATATAAATACTAAAATACATAAAGTCTACAAGTGGGCAATCTTCAGAAATTGTGCAGCCCCTCAGACGTGCAGCATGTCAGAGCGAAAGACTTCCTCATGAGGGCAAGCTGCATCCTAGCCAGACGTAGAGGAACTCCAATATGGCTAATAAAAAAACCATTAGCCCAAGCCAGAACGCAGCTCCTACTCACCATACTACTGCGACTTTTGAGCAGGGCAGAGCACAATCTGTGGCACTTCGGATTGGCAATCAATCCAAACTCGAAAGCTTGGATCTCTATCACCAACACATTCTAAAACAAAGGTATTTTGGTAATTGATAATTTTCTTGTTTATTTTATTAGTATTTAAATTAATGAATTGTATTAGAGTCTTGATTGGCGAAACCTTAGAAACTACATTGTTAGATGTTAGCCATGACCATAGAACTTGGTTAGAAGATTAGAAACATAAGTGAGACTCTAATCTAGCTAGAGTGACGTTTAGAATCCCTTTAGTGATTTAAAATATAAACCACATTGGGCCTTTTCCTTAAAGGGACTTAAATGACAACTTAGGAAGGCTTTTAGGCATTTTAGCCAAAAGGGACCCTAACCCACACCCTTTGGCCGGCCACTATAGCCTTCCCCTTCCTATTTATAGCAAGCATAGCCTCCTTCTTCCCTTTTCCATAGAAATCCTAATTTGTGTTCTTCCCTAAATTGCCTTTAACATCCAAATTGAGTCCAAATTCCTCCAAACGAATTGCAACCTCTTCCCCTTGGAGAGAGCAAGCCTCTATTGCCTAGCTTGGGATCATTTAGAGAAATTTGACCATTGGAGCTCGGTGGAAATCTAGATCTAGAAGCTTTCATTGAGAATCCATCTATCAAATGGTAAGAGCCCTCAAAACCCTTCAAATTTCCATTCCCTTGATATAGATGCATTCATTTAGGGCCCCCTTGCATTAGGAAGGAGTTGGGTCAATTTTGGATTCGTTTGGTGTGCGTATCATGAGAGTATCGGATATGCACACCAAATGTTCGACAAAATGATTCTTAGGGATTTTTATGGTTTTATTTCAGTTTTTTATGTTGTTTTGGGTTTGGATGGCCATGTTATATATATTATGAATAACTAGAGATGTTATAAGGGTTTGATGGATTATTAAGGACTTGGGGTTTGATATTAAGCTAGTAGTTCTTTGTGGATTCACTGTACTCCTAATAATAGTATTCAATTCTATTTTTCAATGAGCAGTCCATTCTCTTATTATTCAGACCATTCATAATGGATTTCCTATCATATAACCTCTGCACATTGCACTGTTCCGTTAGGATTTTGGTTCAAACCTATATTTGATCTGCCATCCCATGTTTTGCCTTTCAATTGATCCCCTGCTGCATACATGTGTATCAGTCACTTTTGGATTTAGCTAGTGATTCATCTCATGGTCAGTCGAAGCCATGGTATGGACCATGCATTCTTCATTCCTGAGTGTTGTATGTCTTTATGTTCTGCCTAATGTTCATACTTGAACATGGTTGAGTGGAGCTTCCATACAGACCTTAGCCTCTTTCATAGTGGTTCAGTAATACCTCTACCCATTAAATTTTGTTACATGAAGTTTCAAACTAGCTGCCAAACTCTTTCGATCATGTCCATGAAGTATAGAGAAGAGCTTTATAACCCATGACCATGTGATTGTTCATAGATTGCATTAGAAGTCCACCTTACTCTAAAGCCCAGTATCCTAGCTTCTTTTGATCTGTCCTGCCTTCTTATTATACTGCCATTCAAAATCATACCCATGCATTACATGCTTAGTCCTGTACCCTCATCTGTATTTATTCAATTCAACTTGTGTCCTGTATTCTATAATTAGCCACCTCATGTTTCGAACCAACTTGTGAGCCATATGGTCTTTGAGAGGGCAAGGAAGAAGGGAATTGAGTATATGTATATGTCAGTAGTGTGATAAGCTTGAGAAATCCACCTCTATAGCTCTTCCTCCATATTTAAACTCTTGCATAGGTCCACCTCCATTCTAACTTGATGAACAGTAGCAGGTGGTGTAGATATTAAACCTTAGGACCCAATCTCTAATCCCTATTGCTTTCATTGGCTGCCCAATATCTTGAGTAGTAGACTACTCCCACTTTTGTTCAAGACATTCATATAGGTTATGTCCATAGCTTAGAATTTTATTGCACATGTATCCTTAAGTTAGTTCTTTTGATACCTCAAGTGATATGCCTCCGAATGTATCAACCTACATAATAGATATATCCTTGGTCAGTGGATAGTCTATAGTGTTTGGGATTCTCTTTGAGTTTGGGCATTTGAATCACCCTTGTTCAGACCCTATGATTCTAATTGTTCACTTCCCTCAAGTTCTTAATTGCTGTCTATTTCGAATTATGAGCAGTCTCCATTAACTTTATGGTTGTCCTGCATTTAACCTATATACTGATCCTTTTCCAGTCCTCTTTAGATGGGTGCTGCCATATTAGATTTGTCCTCCATCCTTGTAATAGCAAGTATGGCCCCTTGGTTCTGTCCTGCATCCAAACCCCCATCCTTGCAACTGTAATCCTCTTTAATCACTACACATGCTTTAATTGATCCACTACATAAACAATTTGTCCTGCATCTGCCCTCTTGGATAGGTCTGTCCACATGTAGATATAGGGATATGGTATTAGTCTTTGAGTTGATGTTTGTACTCATATAGAGGTAAAACCTATATGTATCAGACCATTCTAGTATTAGACTCCTTTCCTTATTCATTTAGTTGAAACCCATGTTCAGTGTTAGTGTTTGTGTGTACCATATGTTGAAGGATGGAAGTGAAAGGCTATGTGGTTAGGTGTATGTGAGTTAGTAGATATTAAAGTAGGATATTCATGTATTAGATAGGGTAGAGAGTTGGAGTGAGTTAGTTCATAAGAATGTTAGATAATAGTTATGTATCGGTAGGTATCTCAGTGTCCAGAGGATAACTTGACTCGACCACCCAACTTCAAAGCTTGGCCCCATTGCCTATGCATCTGCTCACCATCTGCATTCTTACCTTGTTTTGTCCCTACATTACATATCATGTTTTGTTTCTCTCCCTAATTGCCTAATCTCTTATCTGTATGAGTATCTGTCCATTTAATGTTTTATCTCAATTTTGGTAGCATTCTAAAGATGAGGAGAGAACATTTGCCATGCTTCTGCATTTGCAGATCAGTGTATATGTATGACTGTGTGACTATGAACAAGTATCCATGTGACAGTTGCTATTTGGGTATATTTATATATGTCCAGGAGGTTGGTTAAGGTCTCTATAGCAGTTAGATAGAAGTGGGTATCAGTCTAGGAAAGAAAGGAGTATAGGGTGTGTATAGAGAGTAGTTTGTGTTAGAGAGTATCATATGAGTGAGGCCATGCAAGCCTTAGGTTATATGAGCATATTAGTTAGCCAGTGCCTGTGTTAAATCCTAATTAGAATTTGTTATTGGTAGTAAGTAAGAATGAAGGGTTTGACTTTGGAATATAAAGGATTAGATCCAAAGATGAGGTGGGAACAATATAGGTAATGGTTAGGATAAGTTCAGATACCACTTTTTGCCTAAACCCCAATAACTATATTAGCAAACCCCTAATCTTGACTAGTTGACCAAGGTTGACTAGATTTGACCAATTGGACTTCTTTGACCTAGAAATTGCCTAACACTATACAATTAATGCATGTAGATTCATTGCTTACTCTAGAACACTAGATAACCGTGAATATATTATTTATAGGTTTGTACGACACCACTTTGGGGCTCGATCCTCATTTATTGCTCTGGACGACAGGCGAGTACATTCTATGATATTTTTTTTATTTATTTGATGATTTCTGTGATTCAGCTTCTAGTATAGTTCTATTTGATTCTCTGTCAGAACACGTATTAGTATTCTGGATTCATATACCCACAATACATGTATTTGACTCGTCTAGCCTCTATTACTCGAACCACTCAAAAGAACCATCTACTCGAAACATCTACAAGTACTAAATGTTCAAATCATACAAGAATCATCACTACAAGCAAGATAGCCGTCGCCACTGGGCCTGATGTGCGATGTGTCGTATTCAACAAGAACCATCATTACAAGAAAGATGGTCGTCGTCGCTTGGTCAAGCGTGTGCTATGCCGTATTTACTCGTCTAAATAGGAAAGATACCGTAATACGCTTGCCAAGCAAGCAGTGTGCCATATTTACTCGCTACTCGTTTACATGACAAGAACAGTATCTAAAAGCACAATGGATTAGTGTTTTGTACTAGAATCACATTGTCTCATATTTTACAGATTAGACTCGTCTCACATTATTCTAGTTTAGCAGCCTCTATTTGCAGTCTTTATTGCCATGCTCTTCTGTTTCTCTGTATTTACTGACCTTGTTCTAAATCGTTGCTCTACTTCATTACCCGTCTCAACTTTCCATGATTCATCAAGTATAATTGTCTATAATTGCTTTATAATCCCTGTCATTTACTTGGGATTGCGAGATGAGATATGCTCATTCCATCCTGACTGGATATATTTTTCAAATGATTGCCCGGAGGATACGTATCCTACCCATTATGGATCTGAGGAGGGGATAGCTACCTTAGGTCCTGATTTTCAGGAGTGACCAAGAGACTAGTTTGGTGGACTTATTTAGGCTGCATTTGGTTACGTTTTATAACGTAACGTTCTATGTTTAAACATGAACTCTGGTGGAACAAGCGTTTGGCATATGCTTTTTAGATGCGAAGTTCTCAAAAAAATCTTGGAAACCTGAAGTTTAAAAGCAGACTTTTGAGCGTAGGGAAAACATATTTTGTAAGTGTTGGTTTTTGAGCGGAAAGCACCCGTAGTGAGCCCCCTCCTAACAAATTAGGGTCTCCCCCTTTCTTTCTCTTTCTCTCTCTCTCTATCAGCACGTTCTTCCCTCACCCTCTTCTTCTTTACCATCTCTTCTTCTCTACCACTTTCTCTCTCTCTCTCTCCATGTTCTCTACAAGCCCTCATCTTTTCCCTATCCTGTTCAAATCCAAACCATTTTCGTCTTTCAAGCACCCGAGTGTCAGCGACGCTCTTCTTCTGCGCCGGAATCATAGATCCGGTGACTGGTTCCGACATCCAGTGATCTTCGGCCAACCTCGACATTGATCAGTGCATACGAAGGCCGACGATAGCTTCTCCAACCCCTTACAGAGCCATCAGCGGCTACTCCATCTCTCCCATCCTCCCTAATATCCAACTCGAACTACGAAAGAAGAGAGCGGTGATGGACGGGACACGGTGTCTGGGTCAGACCTGTAGTAGACGGGTTAGATCTGGACATGGACACAGGAGAAACACGGTGGTGGATATGACACGGTGTCGGATTGGGGTTGATTTATCCTTGTGTCGAGCATTTGGTTAAAAATTTGTATTTGGATTTTCAGTGTTGATGGTAACAGCGAGTCGGATATAAAAAATTGGGTGTGGACACCTGGAATTGGACCTAGAGGCTGGATACAAAAATTTTGGATACAACAAATTCAGAATTATTTTATAAAAATTTATTAAAAAATATTTCTAAAATATTTTGCCAAATATAATTTTTAAAGTTTAAAATTTGTTTCAGAAAACTATTTTCCAGATAAAAGTAACCATACGTAAACTCAGAATATATACATTCAAACAATATTTTTCAGATGAAAGTAATCAAACGCAAACTCAGAATATATACTTTCAGAAAACAACTTTATAGCATTTTCTCTAAAAACTGTTTTCAGAAAGAAATTTTAGAAAAGATATCCAAACGGACCCTTAGTTTCTCTGTTTAGAACTTGAGTTGTAATAAGTGAAGATTTTGACATTGTATTGAGTTTGTTTCATATATTTAGTTGTTGTTGTTGAGTTGTTATAGTTATTTTAGACTTCTATGATATCTTATCATGCTTTAGACTGTGATTGAGTATTATCATATCTTATACTTGTCCTCCATTTGGAGTTGAGATCTATGACAGGTATATTGTATATATTATGTGAGTTGTTAACTAGCGACCTAGAACAGCATTCTATCACCGATTCTGTGACGTAGGCTGGGCGTTGTTATGCACTCGTACCCCTATACCGGGTGCAGATCGTGACCCATTTTTAGTGATGGCCCATGCAGGTCGAGATTCGTATTAGTGCGATATTGTAGTAGTACGACGACTTAGTTGTTCTGCTACGAACCTGCGATAGGAAATAAGGAATAGACTTTAGATGAGAGAGTACTCATCAAAACTAGAAAATTTCCATGGATTGAATCTACTGACACTTGTTCAAACCTAATTAATCTATTTCAAACATGTTCTTCTTGATGATATCATCCTTGCACCGTTATTGACCTCTTGTTTGATCTGTCTTCAAGTATGTCTTTTATGTCCTTCTTTTTATCTTGTTGCGTGATTCTGTTAGTACCTGTCATGATATTTTGTGTTATGCTAGATAATATAGTGACCGTATTTGAGACTGTGAAATCACGACCAGTAGGACCATGAATTGCATGCTACTAGGTAGAATTTTCTTGACTCTGATTGTCGGTGGTTTGACCTAGAAGGAGTACGACCATTTTAAATTTCGAGGACAAAATTTTTCTAAGGACGGTAGATTTGTCATTACCACATTCTAGAACAAGGATATTTTGGTAATTGGTAATTTTTTGAATTTTATTAATATTTAAATTGATGAATTGTATTAGAGTCTTGATTGGTGAAACCTTAGAAACTACATTGGTTAGATGTTAGCCATGACCATAGAACTTGGTTAGAAGATAAGATAACTTAAGTGAGACTCTAATCTAGCTAGAGTGACATTTAGAATCCCTTTAGTGATTTAAAATATAAACCACATTGGGCCTTTTCCTTAAAGGGCCTTAAATGACAACTTAGGAAGGCTTTTAGGCATTTCACCCAAAAAGAAACCTAACCTACACCCCTTGGTTGGCCACTATAGCCTTCTCCTTCCTATTTATAGCAAGCATAGCCTCCTTCTTCCCTTTTTTATAGAAAACCCTAACCCTAATTTGTATTCTACCCCAAATTGCCTCTAACAACCAAATTGAGTCCAAAATTTTTCAAACAAATTACAATCTCTTTCTCTTGGAGAGAGCAAGCCTCTATTGACTAGCTTGGGATCATTTGGAGCAATTTGACCGTTAGATCTTGGGGGAGATCTAGATCTAGAAGCTTTGATTGAGAATCCATCTCTTAATTGGTAAGAGCCCTCTAAACCCTTCAAATTTCCATTCCCTTGATATAGATGCATTCATTTAGGGTCCTCCTTGCATTACGAAGGAGTTGGGTCAATTTTGGATTCATTTGATGTGCGTATCACAAGAGTATCGGATACGCACACTAAGTGTTCGATGAAATGACTCTTAGGGATTTTTATGGTTTAATTTCAGTTGTTCATGTTGTTTTGGGTTTGGATGGCCATGTTTTATATATACTATGAATAGCTAGTGATGTTATAACAGTTTGATGGATTATTGAGGACTTGGGGTTTGATATTAAGTTAGTAGTTCTTTGTGGATTTATTATCCTGCTAACAATAGTGTTCAGTCACATTATTCAATGAGCAGTCCATTATCTCATTATTTAAACCATTTACTATGGATTTTCTGTCATATAACCTCTGCACATTGTACTATTCCCTTAGGATTTGGTTTAGACCTATATTGGATCGGCCATTCCATATTCTGTCGTTCAATTGATCCCCTGCTGCATACATGCGTATCAGCCACTTTTGGATTTAGCTAATGATTTATCTCATGGTCAGTCGAAGCCTTGGTATGGACCATACACACATTCATGTATTCTTTATTCATGAATGTTGCATTCCTTTATGTTTTGCCTAATGTTATACTTAAACATGGTTGAGTGGAGTTTCCATACAGACCTTAGCCTCTTTTATAGTGGTTCGGTAATACCTCTTCCCATTCAATTTTGTTGCATGAACATTCAAACCAGCTGCCAAACTCTTTCGATCATGTCCAGGTAGTTTAGAGAAGAGCTTTATAACCCATGACCATGCGATTGGTTCAAAGATTGCATCAGAAGTCAACCTTACTCTAAAGCCCAGTATACTAGCTTCTTTTGATCTGTCCTGCCTTCTTATTGCACTGCCATACAAAATCATACCCAGGCATTACATGCTTAGTCCTACACCCTCATCTGTATTTGTCCAATTTAACTTGTGTCCTACATTCTACAATTAGCCACCTCATGTCTCAGACCAACTTGTGAGCCATGTGGTCTTTGAGAGGACAAGTGAGAAGGGAATTAAATATAGGTAAATGCTAGTAGTGAGCTGGAAAAGTTCCCCTTATAGCTCTTCCCCCATGTTTAACCTCTTGCATAGGTCCATCTCCATTCTAATTTTATGAACAGTAACAGGTGGTGCAGATATTAAACCTTAGGACCCAATCTCCATTGCTTTCATTAGTTGCCCAATATCTTGAGTATTAGACTACTCACACTTTTGTTCAAGACATTCATATAGGTTATGTCCATAGCTTAGAATTTCACTGCACATGTAGCCTTAAGTTAGTTCTTTTGATACCTCAAGTGATATACCTCAGAATATATCAACCTACATAATTGATATGTCCTTGGTCAGAGGACTGTCCATAGTGTTTGGATTCTCTTTGAGTTTGGGCATTTGAATCACCCTTGTTCAGACCCTATGATTCTAAATGTTCATTTCCCTCAAGTTCTTAATTGCTGTCCATTTCGAATTAGGAGCAGTCTCCACTCACTTGATGGTTGTCCTGCATTTAACATATATAATGATCCTTTGTCCTTCCTCTTTAAATGGGTGCTGCCACATTAGATTTGTCCTACATCCTTGTAATATGAGGTCTGTCCCCTTGGTTCTGTCCTGCATCCAAACCCCCATCCTTGCGAAAGCAATCCTCTTTAACCGATGCACATGCTATAATTAATCTACTGCATGAAAAATTGGTCCTGCATCTGCCCTCTTGGATAGGTCTGTCCATATGTAGATATAGGGATATGGTGTTAGTCTTTGAGTTGACGTCTGTACTCATAGAGAGGTGAAGCCTATATGTATCAGACCATCCTAATATTAGACTTCTTTTCTCATTCATTCAGTTGAAACCTATGGTTAGTGTTAGTGTTGTGTGTGCCATATGTCGAGGGGTGGAAATGATAGAGCATGTGGATAGGTGTATGTGAGTTAGTAGATATTAAAGTAGAATATTAATATATTAGTTAGGGTAGAGAGCTAGAGTGAGTTAGTTCATGTGAATGTTAGATAGTAGCTATGTATGAGTGGGTATCTCAGTGTCCCGAGGATCATTTGACTCGACTACCCAACTACAGAGCATGGCCCCATTGCCTATGCATCCGCTCACCATCTACATTCTTACCTTGTTCTGTCCCTACATTACATATCATATTCTGTTCCTCTCTCCAATTGCTTAATCTCTTATCTGTATGAGTATCTGTCCATTTAATGTTTCACCTCAATTTTGGTAGCAGTCTAAAGATGAGGAGAGAACATTTGCCATGCTTCTGTATTTGCAGATCAGTAGGAGGGTTCAGTGGGTATATGTAATATATATATTATATATATATATATATATATATTATATATATTTTTTATTTTTTTTATATATATTATATATATATATTTTTTTTAATATATATATATAATATATATATATATAAAATATATATATATATATATATATATATATTTTATATATATTTTAATATATTATTATATATATATATATAATATATATATATATATATAATATATATATATATATTATATTCAACTCTGGGGAAATAGTAAGGGAAGTTTGGGTTGCTTTGCAAGGCGTGTTTCATATATCATGTGGCGGTCGTTCTCTGGATCATAGGCTGCATAGGTGATGGCATGGAGGTAAATTGCATCACAAGCAGATCGTGTAGGAGCAGTGATTTGGGTTCTATGAAAGAACCGAAACAAATGGCGTTATGAAGGGTATAAATTCTCATCAGACATGCTAGTGAAGGAGATACAAAGACAAATTGGCAAAGCCTCAGTGAAGTGCAAGCATTAGATTTTTGGTTGTAGTCAGTAGTTGGTACAAGTTGTTTTTGAGACTCGTTTGTAACCTGAGTTGGAACTCTTTATTTTCTCAATAAAAGTCCAGTGTTCCATTAATATATATATATATATATATATATATATATATATATATATATATAGATATAAAAAAAATATATATATATATATATATATATACCCACACACCAACTGTCACATGACACTTGTTCACAATCACACACACACACACACACACACACACACACACACACACACACACATATATACATATATATATATATATAATATATATATATATATATCTATATATATATATATATATATATTATATATATATATATATATATATTATATATATGTCCAGGAGGTTGGTTAGGGTTTCCGTAGCAGTTAGATAGAAGTGGGTATAAGTTCAGATACCACTTTTGGCCTAAACCCCAATAACTGTATTAGCAAAACCTAGACTTGACCAGTTAACCATGGTTGACTTTTAGCTAAGGTTGACCAGAGTTGACCAATTGGACTTAATTGACCTAGAAATAGCCTAGCATCATACATTATTGCATATAGATTCGCTGCTTACTCTACAACACCAGATAACCTTGTATATCTCATTTATAGATTTGTGCGACACCACTTTGGGCCTCGATCCCTCATTTATTACTTTGGACGACAGGTGAGTACGTTCTCTGATAGTTCTTTTACTTATTTGATGATTTTTGTGATTCAGCTTCTAGTATAGTTATATTTGATTCTCTATCACATTCGTATTGGTATTCTGGATTCATTCACTCATAATACATGTATTTGACTGTCTAGCCACTATTACTCGAACCACTCACAAGAACCATCTCATCGAAACACCTACAAGTACTAAATGTTCAAATTATACAAGAATGATCACTATTAGCAAGATAGCCATCACCACTGGGCCCGTGTACGATGTGCCATAATCAACAAGAACCATCATTACAAAAAGATAGCCGTTGCCGCTTTGTCGAGCGTGCGATGTGCCGTATTACAAGAAAGATAGCCGCTGCCGCTTGGCCGAGCGTGCGATGTGTCATATTACAAGAAAGATAGTTGTCGCCGCTTAGCCGAGCGTGCGATGTGCCATATTAATTTACTCGTCTAAACAAGAAAGATAGCCGTCCTACACTTGCCAAGCGTGCGGTGTGTCGTATTACTCGCTACTCGTTTACATAACAAGAACATTATCTAAAAATACACTTGATCAGTGCCTTTACTAGAATTACATTGTCTCATGCTTTACAGATTGGACTCGTCCACATGTTCTAGTTTAGTTGCCTCTATTTATAGTCTGTATTGCCATGCTCTCTTGTTTCTCTGTATTTACTGACCTTGCTCTAAACTGTTGCTCTACTTCATTACCCTCTCAACTTTCTATGATTCCAAGTATAACTGTCTAACTGTTTTATAGTCTTTGTTAATTATATGGGATTGCTAGATGTGATGTGCTCGTTCCATCCTGACTGGATATATTTTTTTAGATGATTGCCCGGGGATAAGTGTCCTACCCATTACGGATCTGAGGAAGGGATAGCTACCTTGGGTCCCGATTCTCAGGAGTGACCAAGAGACAAGTTTAGTGGACTGTTTAGTTTCTCTGTTTAGAACTTGAGTTGTAATAAGTAGAGATTTTGACATTGTATTGATTTTGTTTAGATATTATTTTAGTTGTTGTTGTTGAGTCATTATAGTTATTTAGACTTCTG
>JANAVB010025209.1:0-15581 GCA_029216955.1 Iris pallida
CGGTTCACTAGTGTATCTCAAAGTCGTAACACAAGCAACGGAAGGAAACAAAGAATACAAGAATCTCTTTTATTCTAATGAACTGAAGGTTACAAGGCTCTGAATAGCCCAACTTAATATGCCAATTGGCTACAACGCTCATGCTCTCTCTAGCTCACAAAGGATTACATTGTTCCATATTTGCCTCTTTATAGCCACCAAGTAGTCTTCGGCCGAACATCTCCATGTCGCAAGTCCGAACGCCTATGCGGTGCTTCCTTGAAACGCTAGGGACTCCATGCCTCGCGCGTCCAAGCCAAGCTCCGTCCCGAGCCGATCATAACCTGAGCCTGCACATAAACTAGTGGGGGATTAGTGCTTTCGTCCTCGTTTTGCACTGATCAAAACCCGCTCGCACCCGAACCAAACACTAAATATCTTTAGTAAAGATGTATTATTATTTGGTGGTCTTTCTACTTAGCCTTAGGATCAGTTTCATGGCAATCTTCATATATAACAACTTATCATAATGTGTCCCATACCGTGTTCCTGCAGTAGATACAGTTAGCCATAATATGAACATAATATAGTGTTTCGTGCTCATCTCCATTCCTCTTTGCCTAGCCTGCCATGGTTAGAATACATATGCAATCATACGATTCGTGCAACAAACCAATCATAACCGTAAATATATGCATAAGGGTGGCAGGCCCTGCGCCTGCACCCAACTCTCATCTCAGCCCACCGGCCCTATCTATATGAAGGTCACGGTATTTCGTACCGTAATGGACTTGGCATCTCTTATATGTAAGCCTATGATCACTTCGATATGGGTTGCTAGCCCAATATCCGAAGGATCCCAAACTTACGGATATCATAGCTTATCACAGCACTGGACGGTCATAATTCGTCTGAATGATGTGCACCATAAATACCACACATAATTCCCTCCTAGGCCGAACGGTCTCGGTGCCCCGACGTAACCGTCCGAGGGAAGCCGCACCCGTGTACGGGCCATCCGAGTCCATTGACCATGCAATACGTACCATAGAATACAAATCATATCGTTCCAACCAATCCTCCGTTCCATAAACATAGTCTCATACCATAAACATATTCGCGTCTCATAAACATAATCCACCATCCGTATGGAGAGCTCCGTCGGCGTTATGCCCCAACACATCCATATTGATGCACGACGTCCAACGGCTTAGTCATCTCGTATTCATAATTAACTCGTTCCATTCATAAGTTATTCACATAACCTAGTTCCGTAGTTACTTAGTCTTTTCGTAGCATAAGTGCACGAGGGCACGCTCAACGCCGTAATCAATGTTCTACGCCTAGTGTTCAATGTTCTTAGAGGCGTGCATATGATGCACATCTCGATATTGTCTTTCAATGTTCTACCATCACCGTCCTACCGCGACTCGTACACTTGATGTATGTTGCTACAATTGTTCGATTGTTCAATGTTCTATCTTAGTGTTCGACACATACTTGGACCTTTCATCGCCGAGCAACGCTCGCTAACTCAATAACATCTTACACATACAATGACATTTTTTATTAGACGTGAAGGAATAGGGAGAGTGTCAAGAACCCGTCCACCTTAAGTTGATACGTCTTACCGTTTTGCCGAGTTGAAGCGGCTCGCTTCCATAACTTGGTTGCATAGCTAACTCTCGGACTTAGCCATTCCTTTGAACTACTCGGTTGATTTGGCCTATCGCGTCCATGCCACAATCCGTAATCCAGCATAAAGGCATAGCCTGCACACCAGATCAACTAATATCAGTACTTGCTCAAACGGGACTTATCCTTTGCATCGATTCGATTCATAGATTCCAACCGACCCAAAGTTTACCTTTGGCCAACGTAACTCTCGTATCGATTTGCATCGATACCTCATCGGGTCAATACAACTCTTCGAGTCAACGACTCATCATAATGTACCGTGCAGAGCGGGGCATTATACTACGTGACTTGATAACCACAGATAGAACGGGACAGTGCTAGAAATGGCTTAGATCAATCGGCATAACTTTGTCTAACTTAATTGTGCAACGACTTGACGAGCAAAGGCTGCGTCGAGCTTCGCACTGAGAGAAGGTGCCGTACACATGTTCGACTTGAACAACCAAGTTCTTGGATGCCTAGACTTAAGCCACAAGCCGTGCAACACAACTTAAACCACGGGACATACGAAGGCTATGCCAAGCCTTGGATGACGGGACCGTGCATGATTTATCAAGCATTCACACGGGCGACACCTATGACTTAGGCTAAATCGAGCGTTGTAGCAACTTAGCAACTTAGGCCAACTTTCTTCTCCCGAGCCACAGGACGAAGGACTGAGTGTTATTTTTAAAGCACGCTGAGCCAACTTCTAAGCAGACCGTGGGACCTTTTTTCATGTTTTAACACATTTCGACCCGTCGGGATTATTCCCTTAGCTATGTGGATGCATCCCTTTTATTATCAAGCCTAACTTGTGCAAGTTGAAAACATGCGAGTTATTATGTGAAGGCTAAGATGAGGCAAGTTCATCGAAACTACCCGACCTGAGAGAGGAGTCGTCTCGACCGAACGAGTCTTCGAGCAGCCGTTGCAAGGCTAAGTCCGAACGTCGTCGACGTTTCGATTCCTCCGATTGACTTTGCGGGATGGGACACTACATCATACACCACTCAGAAAAAGTTTTGTCCTCGAAACTAACTGAGTACTTACTTTTGGACCACTTTGATCCAAGGACTTTCGTACACACTCCGCCTACGCATTTTTTCAATTTCGAGCCACGTTCGCACTATTATCAATCCTTCATTGAACACGATTTCAAAATCCTCGACCCTTTTCCATTCCTTGAGTCCTGCTTGAACTCAACGTATCACTTGGTTGGATTGTGCTTGCATTCCAGGCGTCCCTAAAATACATGCATTTCAGCCAAGCCGTATGATAGAGAATTCGTCATTCTCAATCGAGTCACATCGTGCACATACTCAGGCGTCCCTAAAATATATGCATGTCAGCCGAATCTCGTGAGGGGTATTCCTATATTCTTGATTCACTCTATCCATCCATACCAATCCTCAAGATCAATCTTTCGATTGCTAACTCTTGAAACATGGGCGTCTCGCCTAACCGCTAGGTCATTTCTCAAGGCTAAAGTCAATGTCAGGATTGGAATCATAGTTCTCCAAAAATAATGCCAACACTGACCCCAATCCTAGGGTCAAACCAAAGTCGATAATACAGGATTTTCTATCCAAGCTCGCGTCACTCGGACATCTAAACATCGAGCATGATCACCAAATTCACATCAAGGCATTCGTTGCACATATTCAAATCTGTTTAAATCACCAATTCATGTATTCGATCATGAGGTCGTCTAGTACAATAATTTTTCATGCCCAAATCTTACGCAAGTTTGATTATCTATGTTGGACATGAATCACCATGCCACGTTCTCGTAAGATAATTGTCCTTATCGGAGCATAACTCTTGCTTGAGTCTAGACTAATTCATTCTCGATACATGGATTGGACCTACTCAATCCTCAAGTTCAATTATCAAGCACACTGAGTCATTCTCGAGTCCACCTTCGCGTCAAACCACAAGTCAAAGCAATCAAATTGCCACGCCATACAAGTTCAATCACCCCGTTGTATGAATCACCATACCAGCGCTCACGTGGAGTGATCGTCCTAATCGACGTGATGCATATACGAGAATGGAGTTGTGCTCGCATAAGACAAGAATGTCAACATTGTGGTTATCATCGAAGTAATCCAAACATTTTATTTTCATCCAATCCAAGATCTCGGTTCGATAGTCCGTTCGTTATTCGTTCAACTAGAAATCCTCGAACTAAGTCTATCTTTTTCTCGACATATTTCAACATCCCGAGTATAGCATCCATCGGAATAATAATATTTTACATGATCATTGTTCCTCGAATAAGAGTACCCTCGAGTTATTGCACATCGATCATTGATACGCCTCAATACCATCGATTATGTACGTAACCTGATGATCTTCTTTTGCAACGAACTCTATGTCATGCAACTGATGTTATTATTCGAATTGGATATACTATAATTCCATTTGATTAAATCTGAAATCATAAGTGCGATCTTATAGGCTTCTTTGATCAAGACATTCACTTTTATTCATCGTTCCGAATCATTTTTTCCTAACTCGCGTTGCACATTCACAAGTTGTCCGAACGACATCTCGTTCGGGACATTTGAAGTCACGACCAACTAAGCGTGACGCGTTCTAAGGCTTTGTGCGATCGCATCGCCTCACCGACATACTCGTTGTCACCTCTAATCCTTAATTTTTGTTCGAATGAATTCCAAGACGAACCATACACTACTCAGGATTCGAGCCATTCGATTTAGTCCATAATCGCGTTCGTATTACTCGCTAAAACATCTTTCAGATTTGTTCGACGAATCTCTAACGTACTTGCTCACGTCGCTTCGACGTACTGAGTCGTTCACACTATCCCTTAAAATCTAAACCAATATTTCATGTACGCCTAAGCGTTAGTTCGATAGCGTTTTTATCGATATACACACTCTAAGTATATCTCCATTTCCGACCGAGCGATACTCAATATTGCTCGCGATTCGTTTGCACCAAAAAATTGAGGTGCGTGACACGTGGCACAACTTAGCCAAAAGGCCGTGTGCATAGCTATCCCGTATGGACTATAATCTAATTTTGTACGCTTATTTGCTAATGTCGACGCAAGACTATTTAGGCACGTACGCGACTTGCTAACTTTAGCATGTGTTTTCTATCAAGTCAAGTTTGACACTGTTCGGCACAAAGGCCATCGCCTACCGATGCGTTCGATTGAACACTTGTACAAGCTTTTGAAAATAGTTAGATTGTATGGACATGCCGTGGGACATTTGAGAAAGAGCGCACACTTTTTTATTAACGACGAGCTTTCAAAACTGAGAGATTCAACTTGAAGTCCAAGGACGTAAAGTCGTGCTCTGATACCATTATGTCATGCCCCGCTCCCGTAGGAGCGATCGTCCTCGCTAAGGGCGTGATGCCGCACGAGCCTAGATTGCGTTCGTGCAAGGTAGTTTTATAACGGCCGATTACAGCGGCTATGACGGGGTCATCGCACAGAACTTCTAAGCAGAAACAATAAAACATGCATCAAAAATTTAGAAGCAACACACAAGTTATTCAAAAGTGCTCTTTATTATTATTGAACAATAAGATTACAATGGGGCACAAGTCCCTGATTACAAGTCTCTCAAGCTCACTTTTCTCTCATTTTACAAGTCACTCGGCTCTCTCTCATCTTTCGATACAATGCTTGAGCCTGCGGAAGCTTTGAAAGGCAATGTCTATACATTATGTTTCATATAAGTCTTGACTTCACGTAGCCGCATGCTTCGAATTGCCAAGGAACTCCATGCCTCGACGCAACCAAGCGAGCTTCGTGCCACGAGCTTCTACCTGTGCTTGCACATGAAAACTGTGTGGGTGTCAGTACTCAACTGTACTGGTGGGGTGAGCTTCTCGTCCACCCATACAAAATCGACACGTTCATTTACTTTGTGCAGCTTAATCCCTTTTGATTATCTTTTTAGTCTTGCCTTAGGATCAATTTTAGGACGAAGATGTCTTGGCCTATACTTGGTAACGCAACGACAAGGTCGTGCTATACTCTATTCATGACTTTAATATATTCGAGGTAGTGCCTCGCCGAGTGGTACTTATGCAACTCGATCATGCCAAGACTTTCAATTCTTTCATGTTCCTCTAGACCATTCTCGTGCCAATGACATCACGAGGACGACTCGTGCTGGTCGTGCCGGTAGACATGATCGTACCTAAGACCGAGGCCGTGCCTTCCGAGGATCAACCCGATTTAACCAACTTGCCTTACAGCCCTTCCTGACTTAACTCGATACAACAATGCCACATTCATGCCGAAGCACGTGTTCTTGCGATAACCAACTCTTAGGCTCCGGAATGGTGCTGTAATCGTGCACACCTAACTCATGCCGACTCAAGGTTAGTGCTTGCGATAAGCATAACTTGATAACCCAACTCATAACCTGCTAGTACTAGACGCAATCTAAAGGCATACACGCAGATAGCCGCTCTTGCCGACACATCTATATGAGTGGTCACTAGCAATGTCAAGCTATCATGGATCTTATGCATATGGTGACCATTCGCATGGCGAGGTACGAGCTCCCACCGAATGACCCGCAACCTATATTGTAACGATTCACTTCAATCGAATCGTACCGTCGATGAAGGTCGTACAATATCTGCAATTCCTCCTAGGCCGATACGAACCCGGCGCCTCGGGATCGTTCGAGGAATTTTTCCCTTGCGTGCAAGTTGTCTAATGACCATGCAAGACTCAACTCGATCTATCAAGTCCTTTCTTAGTCATGACCATGCTTTCCAACTTTCTATCGAGACTCCCAAGTAGCGAGACCGATCTCGTGTGCTTTCTTATCGAGACTTATCGAGATCCCAAGTAGAGGGACCGATCTTGTGTGCGAGACTTATCGAGACTCCCAAGTAGCGGGACCGATCTCGTGTGTTTCCTTATCGAGACTTATCAAGACTCCCAAGTAGCGGGACCGATCTCGTGTGCGAGACTTATCAAAACTTATCGAGACTCCCAAGTAGCAGGACCGATCTCGTGTACGAGACTTATCAAGACTCCCAAGTAGCGGGACCGACCTTGACGACAACCAATCGTGTGGACTTATTTTATCTGTGGCATGCTTTTTACTAAATCAACCATGGCTCGTGCCATGGACAGACCTTATTCTCTAGGCGACGTTATTGCTCAAGTCACATACTTTATATGACGAGCCTTATTCTCGAGGGACTACGCGACTTGACAATCGCAGATAGAGCGGGACAGTGCTAGAAATGGCTTAGATCAACCGGCATAAGTTTGCCTAACTTAATTGTGCAAGGACTTGACGAGCAAAAGCTACGTCGAGCTTCGCACCGAGAGAACGTGTCGTGTACGCGTTCGACTTGAACAACCAAATTCTTGTGTGCCTAGACTTAAGCCACAAGTCGTGCAACATGACTTAGACCACGGGACATGCGAAGGCTATTCCAAGCCTTGGACGACGGAATCGTGCATGCTTTATCAAGCATTCATGCGGGCGACGCCTATGACTTAGGCTAAATCGAGTGTTGTGACAACTTAGCTACTTAGGCCAACTTCCTTCTCCCGAGCCACGGGACGAAGGACCGAGTGTCATTTTTAAAGCATACTGAGCCGACTTCTAAGCAGACCGTGGGACCTTTTTCCATGTTCTAACAAATTTTGACCCGTCGGAATTATTCTCTTAGCTATGTGGATGCGTCTCTTTTATTATCAAGCCTAACTTATGCAAGTTAAAAATATGCGCATTATTATGTGAAGGCTAAGATGTGACAAGTTCATCGAAACTATCCCACCTGAGCGAGGAGTCACCTCGACCGAGCGAGTCTTCGAGCAGCCGTTGCAAGGCTAAGTCCGAACACCGTCGGCGTTTAGATTCCTCCGATTGACTTTACGGGACGGGGCACTACATCTGGTCCTACCGATCAGCGAGGTGGAGCACCTCCAATGAACTAGCCACACCCTGGGGACCAAGCCCGACACTCAGTGGAGCGGCAGTATTCTCGAAGATTGACTTGCGGTGGGGATACCATCAGATCAGAGTCAGAGATCAAGACATCCCGAAGACAATATTCAGATCAAGATATAGATATTGTGTAACACCCAGTTTTCCAGATGAGGGTAATTTTGAAATTTTGAAATTATAATTATTATTTATTGATATTTATTTTACATTATGATTTTTGGTGATTTTTAATAATTTTTAAACTATTTAAAAACTGCTTTAAGTCGTGACTTGTGATTTTGATGTGCTGCCAGTGAAACCCGAAAGACTGCATGACCTAGAGCCTAGCCATGTCATTAGGATGATTTAATTATTATTTTTAGAGGGGTAATTTGGTCATTTTGACTTATTTGAATTATTTGATAATTTATTGAATTGGTAAATTCTAGTTTGACTTTGACTTGTTGAGCCCTAGTGGACTAGCCTAGAAGCTAACCCTAGCCATGGTGACCCTAGTCTAACTTAGGTTAACCTACTTCTAGTCATTAGAAACTAAATTTGGATTAGAAGGATTAGTTTAAGTGGAATTAGTTCATGGGTTGTGGTTTAATGAAATGACTTGTGATTAAGGACTTAATGACTTATGACTTGGCCCATGGCCCATGATTTGACACCCTAACCCTAATTCCTTTCTTTATGACCAGCTACATAGGGATCCCCACCCTATATAAACACTTATTCATTAGGGCTTGCCTCTTTTATTTCATTTCAACACATGGAAAAAGAAAGGTATTTTTCCTCTTCCAAAAATTCCCATAAATTCATTTTAATTCCTTTTTAATCCTAGTCTTTTGCATTAGGTTCTAATTTCTGGAGGTTAATCTCAGTTTTGGGTTCATTTGGAGCATTTGGCCATCAAGAAGAACACCCCCCATTTGGAGTTTTTTTTATGCTTTTTGCACCTACAGATAAAACTTCACAAATTGATCTAAATTTCTGTTTTCTTTGCATTTAGGGCTAGATCTAGGAGTCCCCTAGCTGTCCCTGAAGTTTGGATCAATTTCGTGTCCGTTTGGTATCCGTATCGGACACGTGTCATAGAGTACGTATAGGTGTTCGATGAAATGTCACTTAAGAATTTATTTTCAATTTTGTAAATGTAATTACATGAATTTTTAGATCTAAATATGTACATTAATTTTTGTGAAGGGTGTTAGGTATTTCTGTGTCATTTTGTGTCGATTTTTAGTGTTGGACACGCGCGCACTGGACATATGCACTGTCCTGCATCACGGGCTCGATTTCTCCTTGTATCGGATACGAGAACACACCAAATTTTGGGAGAATGTCAGGGCACTGACTGACATGGCTCTCCTAAAATTTGGAGCCATATGGTGCAGTGTGCGAGGAGTTCTCCTCCTCGCACTGGCCGCACTGGCCGCACGCGTGCGCTGTGCACGCGTAGAATTTAGCCACTGACACGCTACTAGAACACTGACACGACGCGACCCCGATACGGTGCAGGGTACTAGACCCCTAGCCCTATCCTAGGCGAACCCCCATGCATGAGCGCGAGACACGGGTCGTCCTGTGTCGTGTCCTAGGGCGACCCACACGCACGCACGAGGCTGCTGATACGTGCATTCAGTTTTGAAATCTCTGTTATTAAATTCTATTTTTAAACTATTTTAATTAATGTTTAATTGCCAAATTGATTCCTACATATGTATTAGCCACAACTAGATAGGTTTTTCATGTTAGATTAGGTTGATTACACGAGAAACGGATTTTTGAATGCATGAATGAACTGAAACAGTCGACGGATACACAGGTTCCTTTTTTTTCAATTCCTGGATTGAAATGTGTTCCCACCCATTTTTTATGATTTAAGTTGACATGTAGATTCATACACATGAGTGATTACATTGCTACATGTTGATTGTTGGTTGATGTGGGTTTTAGTTTCGAATTTGGGATTTCTATTAAGTGATGGCTGATACAACTCAGGAACTGAGATCATGATATCATTTTTTTCCAATTTCAACTGAGTTTTGATGTTAGTGTCATATTTGAATCATCTACAAGTGTATTAAATACTGCTAGTTTGATCTTACAAGTTAGATTAGGTTTTTGCATTGTGGAATGGATTTTCGATATGGGAATGGGTTGTTTAGACTGAACAGTCCTGTTAGTTTAAAATTCTGATTTTATTCCTTATTCTCAAACTAATTTTGATGTTAACTTTCATGTTAAATACTTTCACCTGTGTGTTAGCTACTATGGTTAGGATTTGTATTGGATAAATAGGGATTTCGAAATGGGTTTTTGATTGGTTTGGGTTAATGAAACTGTCACAAGCCTAAGAATCATATTCCTGAGATTGGCTCACACAATTGTTCACTGATTTCATATCACAACCCTGAGTTTAGTTCACTGTCATTTCCATTTCCTAGGAGCACTCGAAATCCTGAGTTTCAATATTGCCATGTTCAGTCATGTACATACGTATTAGTTCACTGTCATATAGTGTATCACACTGATTTACATTGCTTGAATGTTGGCTTGATGATTAACAAGATGGGGATTTCGATTTGGTGATTGGGTAGGGACTGTTAGCTAAGTCCCTGTTTTCAGTTTCCTAAAAATTATTCCTCAGATTCCCTCACATCCCATTGATTAATGACACACACACAAACTTCTCACATGTACACTCACCTACCCGCATGCCATTACTAAAATCTTGAGTGTGATGCACCATGCTACACCACACTGAATCCTATCATATAAAACTGCCATATTCCTATCAATTTAACTGTCATGACACATATCACACACACAAAAACCTGAGATTTATACACTGAATTGGTAAACTGGTTTCATCTTGCCACAACACCTATACACACATTATGACACACCCTACAGCTACATGTGTCACACACGCACACACTCAAATCTGTGAACACTGTCACATTGTACACTATTTTTTCCCTTCATTTCCTTTGCATTACCATATATCACATAGCCCCTTCTCACATCTCTATATCTATATATGTAATATATATGGATGTATGTATATGCAAGATAGATAATAATGTATGAATGTAAGAATGTAATATACATGATGTATTAGGATAGTGTGTGTTTTGGTATTTGTAGTTGAGGGCCTAGAAATGGTAATGTATCCTATAGTGTATGTATACATATTTATATATATATGTCTATGAGATATATTTAAGTATATGTTATGGTTTATGGGTTAGAACTTAGGATTTTAGTTTTAATGTAGGTTTTAGATAAACCTAGACTAGTAGGGACCTATGTTGGCCAATAGTTGACCAAAACTCTAGATAATTGACCCAATAGTTTAGGATTGACTAGAGTTGACCACAAGTCAACATTAAGTCTAGATGTGACCTATTGACCTAGTTTGACTAGAGTATTGACTTAGGGTTGACCCAGAGTTAACCAAGTTAACTTGGGCCTAGTTTGACCTAGACAGTTGACCAGGTTTGACTTAGAGTTGACTTTGATTTAGATTGACCTAGAAATCATAGATTGCATCGTAGACTTTATTTGTCTTATTTTAAACACATTATAACCTGTACTGCTCTATTTAGGACATTGTGACTCTGGTGCAGACATCTGACTTATACTACTCTTTTCAGAGTATCAGGCGAGTACATTCTCTGATAGTTCTTCCATTTACTTGTCGTTTACTGTACTTCAGTTGTAGCTATTTCTATTTGATTCTCTATTACGAACACGATTTGATATTACTGGATCCATTTCATACGACACTCACTTATTCGTGTCTGGCCTCTATTTCTGGAACCACCCTGGAATATTACTGGAACCATTCGTGTACTGGCTGGACTTATACCTATTTTCGTGTCGGATTATGGATTCACTTGTACTTGCTGGACAGGGAAATATTGGAATAGGCATGTGAACATACATATTGGAACCACTCCCTTGGAATTATACTGGAACGATAGCCATCCCACACTTCGGTGCCGGTGTGCGGTGTGCCGTTTTACCTACAGCCGTTCACATGTCGATCCCAATATTTTAAAACACACTGTTAGAGTATAGGCTGGCTCACCTGGAACCTTTGATCACTGTCTGGACTCACCTTATACTGGACTCGTCTTGTACTGGAATCATCTGGTATTGGATTTACATTATCTGGACTCACACATGACTCTTATTATA
Source organism: Iris pallida (assembly GCA_029216955.1). Lineage (NCBI taxonomy): Eukaryota > Viridiplantae > Streptophyta > Magnoliopsida > Asparagales > Iridaceae > Iris > Iris pallida. The sequence continues at coordinate 11,814 of JANAVB010025209.1, forward strand.
CTGTCTGGACTTATATCATGCTACTCTAGTTCAGCTAGATTATATTTACAGTCTTCATTGCCATGTTTCTCTTGTTTGGTTACTTTCTTTCCTTGTACCTTAACTGTTCTCTATATCATTACCTGTATAAAACTGCCATGATTCATCAATATAACTGTATATAACTGCTTTATAGTTCTCTGTCATTTACTTAGGATTTTTGATGAATTGTACTCGTTCCTGTCCTGACTGGACCTGTTGAAAATATTACAGATGATTGTCCTGAGGACAATTGCCCTACTTGCCTTGGAGCAAGAGATGGCTTAGCTCCCTATGGCCCCGACACTCAGGAGTGATCGGGAGACTAGCTAGTAGACTTGGCTTAGTTTTTATGTTTTAGAACTTGAATTGTAATAACTTGAGATACGAGTTTGTATTTGAGTTTGTCTGAGATATTATATTAGTAGTTTATAAATGTTGTTTTTAGTCTTTAGTTATAAACTTCTGTGTTATCTTATCGTGCTTAGACTGTGATTGAGATTTCATTATATCTATACTTGTCCTCCGTTCGGAGTTGATCATGAAGTACATTATATAATTACGTGAGTTGTTGATTAGATAGTAACCTAGGACAGCGTTCTACCGCCGACACTGCGGCGTAGGCTGGGCGTTGTTACGTGCTCGTACCCTCACAGTGGGTACGGGTCGTGACACATTAGGAGTTCCTTGTTATGCCATTTGGAGTGACCAATGCGCCAACCGTATTCATGGACCTCATGAATCGTATCTTCATGCTCTATTTGGACTAGTTCGTAATAGTGTTTATAGACGATATCTTAGTCTATAGTAAGAATGAGGCTGAGCATGAGCAGCATCTTCGTGTAGTTCTTCAGATTCTTAGGGAGGACCAGTTGTACACGAAGTTCAGCAAGTGCAAATTTTGGCTGGATTGTATTTCATACTTAGGTCGCATCATCACCAGAGGTGGAGTGGAAGTTGACCCCTAGAAGATAGTGGCTGTAGAGAAATGGCCAGTGCCCAGTACCGTCGCAGAAGTTCAGAGTTTCCTAGGATTGGACGGCTATTACCGGCGTTTGTATCAGACTTTGTTCGAATTTTAGCACCATTGATGAAGTTGACCCACAAGGATGTACAGTTTGCTTGGATAGCTGAGTGTCAGAGTTTTTGAGAAGTTGAAACAAGAATTGATGACGGCCCCTATTCTTACGCTTCCAGATGGGACTGGAGAATTTTCAGTTTATTGTGATGCTTTTGACAGAGGATTGGGATGCGTCTTGATACAGCATGGTAAGGTAGTAGCTTATGCGTCATGTCACCTTCGTGATCATGAGAGGAATTATCCAACTGCGACTTGGAATTAGCAGCAGTGGTTTTCGTACTTAAGTTGTGGGGGCATTATTTGTATAGATCGGGTGGAGAGTTTCATCAACCACAAGAGTCTTAAGTACGTGTTTACTCAGAAGCATCTTAACATGCGTCAGAGGAGATGGCTAGAGCTACTTGTGGATTATGAATGAACCTGCAGTATCATCCTGGGAAGGCCAACGTTGTTACAGATGCATTGAGCAGGAGCTTATTTTCTAACAGCATAACCCGAGTTATTAGCAGATGTTCAGAAGACGGGTATTGAGGTAGTTCTTCCTACCAATGTGGCATTGATAGCCAATATACAAGTTCAATCCAGTATAGTTGAGAGGATTAAGTTAGCTCAGTCAACGGATTCTAAGCTTCAGCAGCTTAGAGCAGAATGTGTAGCATGACGGAGAGCAGAGCTATGCATTCATGAGGATGGTACATTTCGACATTGGAGGCGTCTTTGTGTGCCCAGTGGCAACATCAGGCAAGAGATCATGGCAGAGGCTCACATTTTATATATTCAATTCATCTCGACGGTACGAAGATGTATCGTGATATCCGTCATCATTTTTGGTGAAATGGCATAAAGATGGAGATAGTCTGGTTTGTCTCTCGTTATTTAGTTTGCCAACAAGTTAAGGCGGACATCAGAGACCAGCTGGACTTCTTTAACCTTTACCGATCCCAGAATGGAAATGGGAGCACATTACTATAGATTTTGTAACTGGGTTACCTAAATCTCCAGCTGGAAGAGATGCTATCTGGGTTATAGTTAACAACTCACCAAGGTAGCTCATTTTCCTTTTCAGGATTGGTCAGTCGATAGATCAGCTAGCAGCGATGTACCTCAGACAAATAGTTAGAATATATGGGGTGCCAGTCAGTATCGTATCTAACAGAGATTCGAGATTTATATCGCCCTTTTGGCGAAGTCTTCAGAAGAGTTTGGGGACTCGTCTCAAGTTCAGTTCAGCTTATCATCCGCAGACAGATGGTCAGTCGGAGCGCACGATTCAAACTCTTGAAGATATGTTACGATCATGTACGCTTGACTTTGGTGGTTCATGGGAAGATCACCAGCATCTAATAGAGTTCTCCTATAACAACGGTTTCCATGCCAGTATCCAGATAGAACCATTTGAGACATTGTATGGCAGAAAGTGCAGATCCCCGTTAGCATGGGATGATATAGGCGAGAGGCAGATGATTGGTCCCGTGATGGTTACATAGACTATCAAGGTGGTCAGGCAAGTCAAGATCATCTTTGAGTTGCGCAAGATTGCCAGCGTTATTGGGCCGATTCTCATCGGCGTCCCCTTGAATTTTCTATCGACGACCACGAATTCCTTATGTAATGCCCATATCTCGTATTACGTATTTGAAATACGTATACGTATTTTGATCCGTATTGTATGTCTCCCTGTTGATTTATTTTGGTATTTCATTGATGGGTTTATCTTGGTTCGGTTCGGCTTATTGGCTTGGTTCGATTTTGTTGGAGAACCAACTCACTTACCTACCACCACCATCACCATGTTTAACTCCACTCCTCTCTCTCTTCTCATTAATTCTTTTTCATTACTTTTTCTTTTCACCATTTATTTCTCCACCAACCTGAGAGAGTGGAGAGCTTAGGCAAGTGCATCTTGCTTCATGGAGGAACTCCATTTTTATTGTTCCATTGTCTTCCTCATGTGTTTCTAACCCACTTTAGTATTTAGCATTTTTTATTTCTATGGTTAATTTCTTGTAAATCTAGCTTTGTGGTATTTTTGGTTTTCAGGAGTTTTGATCTATCAAGCTTGCATATTTTTGCTAGTTGATGGTTCCATGTTGTAGAGAATTCTATTTTGTCCAAATTTGACCTACAGGAGTCTGGATTTGGGTTCCTATTGTTGTTAGGTGGAGCATGGAGGCCATGGTATTTTCTATGGATATGTTCTGTGGGAGCCATTAGTTGCACTTTGGCCGTATCTAAGTTGGCCGCATGGACCCCTAGATAATCAGCTTGGCCGCATGGCATAAATCAGCCGTATAGGCCAAACCAAACTTGGCCGCATAGCCTTTCCAACTTGCTATTTGCGTGTATATAATTAATGCATGCCTTTGCAACTTGCTGCTTACATACATATAATTAAATGCCTTGCATGCATATATTTAATGCAACTTAGCATGCATATAATTAATGTCTTGCATGCAAATGCCATAGTTGGCCACATGCACTTTTAATATCATGGCCGCATTAGCATTTGTAATAGTTGGCATTAGTGCATGGCCTTTATATTAAATAATTGCATTAGCACCATTAGCATTTAATTTATATTAAATAATTACATTAGCACTATTAGCACCATTAGCATTTGTTATGGTTGTGATTAGAAACTGATGCATTAGCTTTAGTATGTGTAGCAT